>BGPR01043748.1:439-12844 GCA_013235015.1 Araneus ventricosus | reverse complement strand
ACACACACACGCACGCACGCACGCACGCACGCACGCACGCACACTTCCAAATTTGTGTTTTTCGGACTCGGGGAGGTCTAAAACGTGGAGATTCGTCAAAATCTCGAGTTCGAATTTTTTGACGATTACAATACTTTCTCTTCGTATACTTCGTGTACGAGAAAGTAAAAATAAGCTAAAACCCCTAACACAATGGAGAAAAAAATAAGAGAAAAGTCATACCAAGATTCCCGAAGATCGTCCAACACGGAAGTGGAATTAGAAGCCGGCGTGATTACCAATAAGGCTGGGTGTAAGATAAAGAAAACGAACAACTTTTTTTTAACCGATTCACACAAACACTGGACTTAAATCTGCAATTAAGGTAAGAAGGCCACATACCAAATTTCATTCATCTAAGTAATTTTGTTAACAAGTTATTGCGATTAAAAAATATGCGATTATACAGACCGACAGACAATCGACCCTTTGAAGGATTTGGCCCAAAATTTGATACGGACATTAAATTCATGATAGTTTTATTATGTACCAAATTTTCAAATTTTTGAGTTATAGTGTTCACATGAACGCGAACAGACAGACAGGCAGACTTCCCTTAGACAGATTTTGTCCAAGATTTGACAGAAATCTACAAATTATGTGTAAAAATCACATACAAAATTCCATCCCTGTATCTCTAATAGTTTACGAGTTATCGTGTTCACAGACAGACACACATAATTCCAAAATTGTGTTTTTCGGACTCAGGGAGGTCTAAAACGTGGAGATTCGTCAAAATCTCGAGTTGGAATTTTTTGACGATTACAATACTTTCTCTTTGTATACTTCGTATACGAGAAGAGTAAAAAGAAGAGCCAAAATTGTTAAATGGGCGAGTTATATCTGTTCCGTTTTCAGTTTTATGAGGTTATTTGATGGAAACATGTTGACTTAGTGCATTCTGTATTTGAATGTTTTTGTTTGATAAAAATCTGCAAATAGACACGATGAGTTGAGTATTTCTATCAATTATGACTTTCTGGACAGGATTTGCTAAATAGTTTGTTTTGCTGTCGTAAAAGATTTAGATATCGGTAATAGCAGTTTATTTTATCTTATGGTGTGAATGCTGTTCATTTTCGAAATTTAGGGGGTCTATTCTGGTACCCCCGGTTGGGTTGAGTTTCGTTGTTAACGTGCGGAACCCAACCCAACCGGGGGAACCAGAATAGACCCCTTAATGTGTTGCGGATTGTTGCTTCAGTCCACAATAAGCTATTTTGAAAGAACCTTCTTATGATATTTCATATAATAAAATATTTTTGCCATTTAAATAAAGTTCATGACTTGCTTATCTATAAAAATATTTCATGGTTTCTGAATTTCTTTTTCCACGTATTTCTGTGTTATTTTTAAGTGATGTTCTGAATACATGCAGAATAACTGCCCGGTCAGAAAAGTTTAAATTAACAACTTAATGGAGGAAGTAAACATTATTTTAACCACTTAACTTAATAATTTTCTTTGTTATCTAATAAGATGCTCCCTTCTGTTTTGGAAAGCGGTTGTCGTTTTTATTCATCTCAGAAGGAATATAATACTTGAGATGTTTATGGATTCTAGGTAATTTTTGTTTAAAATTTTAAAGATAATTAATGATTAAATTTTAGTTTTAAGACCAAAAATGCGATAATTCGATGCACGAGTATTCTCGGGCTGGTAAGTTAAGCGGTTAAATAATATGTAAAATTATTCTTGATATTTAAATATCAGGAACCGTTATGGAATGGACATACCAAATGACATACTGATAAAAATTATCGATAATATTAGAATTGAATGTTGTGAACTTTCTCCGAATTTCATCGTGATGATGAAGTAGACATTTTATCTGTGATAAAATTACCAATTTAGTGTTTTTAAAAATCAAATTTGGATAATGTAGGACGACGGGTATAGAAAAAGATGTTTCGGAATTATATCCCAGTTTGAAAATTATTCATTAACTAATGATGGAAGGCAATTTTGTATCATCAAATTAAAAAACAGCTATCTGCATTCTGAAAAATACTGCGTATTCGGTAAGCTCCATTCCCATTTCGTATATTCCAATAACTTTTTCTTATGTTTTATAATGTACCTAAATTCAAAAGAAACACTTCATTTAAATACATCATATTCACCAAATCGTTATTTTATAGTTGTTTGCGGAATTTTCATATTTGATTTAAAAATCTGGGCTCGACTTAAAAACATGGTGCGGTCCGCCAAGTTGAATTTTTTTCCCTCGCCAAATTGATTTCTCTCCAAATGTAGTAACTTCATTTTGTTGGCAACCCTAAAACCTTGCCAGAATTTGAGAAAATTCATGCTAAATTTCATACAATTTTATGAACTATTTGCAATTTTATGAACTATTTGCAATTTTATGTACTATTTGCAATTTTATGTACTATTTCCAATTTTATGTACTATTTACATTTTTTGCCATGGCTGTCATTAGCATCGCCGCCATCTTGAAACCATCCAAGATGGCGGATATTTGGCGACTTTTTGGATGGTTGGCGCAATTTCCCAGTTTGGCGAGAAACGCACCATGTTCTTAAGTCTTACCAAAATTTGCAAAAATCAGCAGCTAAAATTTTCCATTTTTTTTGTAAGGCTCAGCGGCCTCAAATAAATTGCTTTCTATGCGAACTATTTGTGCGTCTGTTTCTTGCAGTATCGTACACTTCTAAGTCTCTACATTTTCTTACCTTTATCTCTTTGGTCGCTTAAAACAAATTGAAAGCTTCGAGATCAATTTATTTTCGGGAAAATGGAGTTTTACGCAGTTGTCTGATTTGTTTTGGCTCACTGCAAAGCTTCGTGTTGTACTATAGTTGTTGAAGATGTATATCTGTAAAATTACTTTGAGGAGTATTCTTTTTATCTTGAGTTAAAAGTAAAGAACATTTCATAGGTTTTTCTCAGTTCTTACTTTTGATTTAAGAACGCTGAAATGAAATATTTTGACCTTGTATATCTCTGTAGTGTACAGATTTATTACACAGAAGCGCGCTTCATACCATTACTTAAATGTAATTCTCCTCTCTGTAGTGTACAGATATATTACGCAGAAGCGCGCTTCATACCATCACTTAAATGTAATTCTCCTCGATTCGGAGCTTTCGGAAAACTTTTTTCAGTGCTTTGATTCTAACTGAAGAATTGCAACCCCCCCGATTTATAAAATTTACTGAATTTATCCTGGCGTTATTCAGCTATAAATGTTATTACTAAATAATGTTTACGATATATTTTCGATTTTGTGGAAGAAGCTTTTGTTCGTGACTGCATATCAAACAAATTTACAGACAAAAGAGGAAATTACAGAGAAACAGGCGGTCGACTCAAAGAAGGAACTCGCTAAGATCGGTCAAATATACTTTTCTAATACCTTTATTTTGGATTTTGTAACAGATGGCTGGGATTTTTCACAGCGTAAATAATTTCACAGAATATCTCAAAATAACTTTTTATTTTATATGAGATATCGATATATATCTGGAAACATTAGAACAGGAATAACTTTTTAATGGATTTAGTTTCGAACATATCATCTGTATTAATTATATCATTATTTCTGTCAGTTATTAATTATAATGTAATTAACTTAGACAGTTATTTGCTTATTAATGATAGTGAGAAAATTTATGTTATAAATACCTTAAGGAATATTTCTATTTTTGTAAATAGCACTTGCTTATTTAAATTAAGATCCCTCTTCCTTTTGTTTGTTTTGCATTCTTACGATAATACTAAGTTTATCTCAATTTGATCGAAATTATTTCCCTACGACGAATAATTCATAAAATATGCAGAACTCGAACTTCATATTTTATGTAATATTATATCTTTTATATTTGAAGTGTTTTATTTTATTTATAATATTCACATATTCAAAATAATTGTTAAAAGAATAACAGCAAAGTGATGACATTTTCTTATTTTGAGCACGTTATGTTGAGATATAACGTCATACGTTATTTATCCAACTAATATATTTCATAACGAAATAATGAAAACGATGTTTTTCCTTTTATGCAAAGAAAAACAGAAAACTTCAACGAAAAAATTCACGATCGGATTTTGAAAATATTATTTTTTTATAAAATTTAGAGATCAACTTCTACTATAAAGTTTTTGTTATGCTTTGCTAATATCATCGATATAATTATTACTCACTTCTCTTCGATAGATTTTTGTTCTCTATCTATTACATTAAATTTACGCTTTTCGAATTTTTTTAAAGAATTATGGATGAAAATAACATATGACTTTATACATTAATGGTGTTGTAAATTGTTATCCCTGCTCACCACCCACAAGAATATCAGTTAAAATCGATTGGTGTAGCTTGAAGTGTGAGTACTCTTGGCCAAACGGAACTAATTGACATTCTTAAAAATGTTTAAGGAAACCTACTTACACGTTTAAATGGAATTCTTTATGAGATTATTACCAACTGTTGGAATTCGATTCATGCTAGATTTTCGGTGAACGGCGCTATAAATTTTCCGCGCCGTTCCGCTGTGTGAAGAAATCCGCTGTGTGTGTAACCAGAAGTCTGGTTACACACACAGCGGATTTCTGATCGCGCGGAAAATTTATCGCGCCGTTCACCGAAAATCAGCTGTTGACTGTTCGACTATTGGCAGCGTGGATTCATCATCAAATCAATTTAGTTTTGCTTAAATTATTTACTGCTTGGTATTGTTTGAAATGAACTGAGAGCAAATTCTAGCTTTATTGTTATTCCGTCGTCGAATAAAGAAGAAAAGAAAAAATCGGTTTATTTGGGTTCATCTAATTAATGAAAAAAAGAGGGGGTTGGAGCCTTTTATACGTTGTTTGAAGAGTTGAGGAAGGATGATACGAAATTCTTCAATTGCTTCAGAATTTAGAATTACTACTTATAACAGTTTTTTTATATTGTTCAATATTGCACAATATCGAGTCAATATTGTACAATATAATTCAACCTAGTTTCAATAATATACTATTTATTTTTTCAAATAAAATTAAATTACTTATTAGATTACGTAGTCAATATTGAAAAAAAGGTTATATATATGCATAATTCTCTGTAAAACGAAAGTTGTTCATCGCATCTGATATGTTGCTTAAACAGAATAATGTTGGCGTGTTCTTTATGTAGTATAAATAAGGGAAAAATATATAATTAAAATATTTATATTATATACTAAAATATTTATATAAGTAAAATATTTTAATATTCTGGTGCTAATGGGGCACTTCGAGAATTTCAACGTTTTTTTTAATGACTTTTACACTTTCTAGTACGTATATGTGAGAAAGTATGAACTTATCAAAATCATTTCTTTCTATTTCAATACAACAAAGTCGCTGCGAATTTCCAGGCTGAAACAAGGCGTTTCTGTCCTTAAAAATGTCGAGAGTTTTATTCCACAAAACATGCCTTTTTTGCATTAATGCAATTAAAAATTCATTATCTGTAAGGTCAGACATCTTCACAATAGGAAAAAAACCCCAATAGATTCCAAACCAACTTATACAAACAAAGAGAAAAATCACACTGAGCGAAACAAACGCGGTAGAAATATCGCCGTGTGTGTAAGCTCTCATTTGGCTACGATAGCCTCTACTTGGGTGGCGACGGAAAAACTTCCGCAGACGATAGTGGCAGTCCGCGACTGCATATCTACCGCACGCGGTAAATAGTCCGCGCGTTCATTTTTCCTCTCAGTGTGTAAGCTCCAACTCACATCAGTGCACTACTGTTGGAACGGCGGCGCGATAAATGTTCCGCGCGAGAAAAATTCGCTGTGTGTGTAACCAGCCTATAAAACTAAGTATCTTATACTTCAAATTAAGTATTTGCTTTTCAACCGCTTCTACATAATTTTTCTTTACTATATAAGATTATTGCCAACTGATGGAATTCAATTCCGGAATTCCTCTATGTCGTACTTTCGTATATTAATTTATATTCAGAAACTAAGATATTTTTTTTAACTTTTTGAAAGTGTGCTTTCCCCAGCCAAATTTCAGACTGGCTTAATTTTTGCGGTTGAAAATTGACGATTTAAGGACAAGAATTACAAGTCGTCACAATTGTCTGGTGTCTAACTATAGGTTTTCGTACGGAGTGAAGTAACGTTACATCTTTTTTCCTTCTGCAGGATGTCGCACTAGACTCCAAGATAAAATTGGCGCGGCTTACTTGCAGAATGAATTATTTCCGATAAACAGCATTTGCTATTAATTATTAGATAAAACTGAGCCAGAAATCACCTAACTGAAACGTGGGCAAAACAAACCAAAACCTAAAAAATAATTTTATACTTGATGGCAGCAAGGCTAACAGCATTTTATATACAGGGTGTCCAGCGAATAAGACCCTGATTTCAAAATTAAATATCTCAGGAACAGATATCAATAGAAGAATGCGGTAAACGGATGTTTATTAGCTAAGCTGTAAAAATGTTATACAGAAAGTTCGAAAATTTAGTCACAAAAACCGTTAACAGATGGCGCTGTAATCGCAACACTAAAACTTGCCTATAAATTGTGCTTTCGAATCCAGAGCGATCAGTTCGACCGCTGAATCGTAAAAAGATGTTAGCGCAGAGGTTGAAATCATGTATTCCATTGAACAACGTGTTTTTCTGGTGCTGGAATATCACAGATTAGAACGCAGTCCTACGGCAACGAGGCGCAGTTTTCAAAAACGATTTAATGTTCCCAAAGTACCCGATGCAAAAACCATTCGCAAGGCTCTTCTCCAAATTCGAACGCATAGGCAGCGTGGATGATAATCGAGTGGGAAATGTTGGACCCAGTCAAACTGTAGTCACTCCTGAAAATGTCGCCTAAGTTTCTGGAATTGTTCAGCAAAACCCAAGGAATACTGTCCGAAGAATTGTATCAGAGACTGGTTTGAAGCGTTCAAGTACGCAAAAAATATTGAGAAACAATAAATATAATAACAATAATAACAAAAATATTGAGAAAAAATGTTTCCATAGAAAGTCCAAAGTCATCAGGCCATACCCATAAAAGCTGCGCGACAAAGGTTTGACTTTGCGAACGAGATTCTCACAATGATTGATAATGAAGGATTTGATGCTGGCTGCATCTGGTTCACAGATGAAGCATATTTCAACTTGAATAGATTCGTGAATAACCAAAAACCCCAAATCCTCATTTGTGTGAAGAGAGACCACTGCATTCGCCTAAAGTTACTGCTTCGGTTGCGGTATGCAGCAGAGGCATTATCGACCCTTTTTTCATGCGAGAAACGATCTCCAGTGAACGTTGCATTACAATTTTTGGGACAACTTATCAGCACACAGCGTTGGAGGACCGACCAAAAATCGAGTGGTTCATGCAAGATGGGGCTCGACCACATCGTACAGAAAAGGCGTTTCGCTTTCTTGATGAATACTTCGGGAATAGAGTAATCGCGTTGGATTGTCTCAAATTTACTGGTACAGGAATGGATTGGCCTCCATATTCGCCCGATCTGACTCCTTGTGACTACTTTCTGTGGGGCGCATTGAAAGACACTGTCTACGTGAACCATCCCTCTACGCCGGATGAGCTTGAATCGGCGATTTGTGTGGCATGCAATTCCATTTCAGTTGTGACATTGAAAGATGTGATGTCAAATTTCATTCTTCGTTTACGCCACTTCATTTTTTCGAACGGTGAACATTTTGAAAACGTTGTGTTCATCTGATTGCAAAGACTGCTTGCAGAGAACAAGTTTTTCGGCATACAGCGCCATCTGTTAACGGTTTTTGTAACTAAATTTTCGAAATTTCTGTATAACATTTTTACAGCTGAACTAATAAACATACCGTTTACCGAATTCTTCTATTGATATTTGTTTCTGAGATATTTAATTTTGAAATCAGGGTCTTATTCTCTGGACACCCTACACTTACCTGAAGCTTCGTTATGTTCAGATATCGTTCTGCTTCAAATTTATTCGTTGCTAAAAGTATTTCAACATTCCTTTACTTCACTTTGATGTTTTGAAATCGGATGTATAACTGTAAAATTCGAGATGAAGTAAACTTTCAAAGAAAAATTTATGGTTTCGAAAGTATAATTCCCGTGTTTAAACTGAATAAACCGTATGCCATTTATTTGTGAGAAAAACATATTATTTTCCTCTCAACTGTTAAAGTGTTATGTTTCACTTCCAGAAAAGTGATATGTGCCGTTTAGGTAGTAAAGTAACTGAAATTTATATTTTTTTAAGACTATATCTGCTTCTTGAGAAATAAAGTATTTATTTAAGAGAAGAGATTTATGATTACATTTGAAAGTAAAATATTCAGGCGTCAGTTGTTTTTCATTTCTTTCCTCATAAATCATGAAAAAAAAAATGTTGTTTAGGCGTTATTTTAAATTTTTAAAGGCGTTTCTGGAATGATGAAAACAGCAAGCTGTGATAAACATTTTTTCACTGTTTCAGAAAAGTTGATTTTGCATTATTCCAACAGAGTTCATAAAATCATAACGTACGCAGTTCTTCCTTTTCATTAGTAAATGTCATCGAAATCATATTATTTTTCAAAGCCCGCTGCATGAAGGTCTAACTCAGCATCCGTAATCAGAAAATGCAATGCATTTTCTGATTATATAAATAGATAAAAAAGGAGGTATTTTTAAAAATCATACAGTGTGATTCTACGGTCAAGACACAAATTTTGAGGGGTGGTACAATATAGTGTACATTTGTATTTCAATGTAATGTAGAATTTCATTCACGAATATGATTGAAGAATACAAATTTCAAATGTCTTATTCTTTGATTATATAAACACTCCGTTAAGTATGCACTCCACAGACCTTTGTTACATGCGATAAACTTGTGATTTATCTATTCTGTAACCATTATACTACTCTGTGTAAATATTGTATTAAAGAGATTGATAATTAAATTACATATTAATACGAAACACTTGTTTTATGATTTTACCCGGTGTTTTCACGAAAAATCTACAGCGCGAACCCGAACTGCGTCGTTCTTAGGTTTTATTTACAGTAGCTTTTGATGGCGTCATCTGTTGACAGTATATAGAACTACATTTCCCGTATGCGCAGTAAAACATTATTTACTATAAATGCTCATATTTCCCGTAATATTCAAATTTTAATACAATGTTTCTTTTACGTATTGTCAAGTATTCTGTAAGTTTCGTACAATTCGACAGAAAACTCTGCATGTTAAAATAAAAAAAACTTTTGGAGATTGAAATTTTCAATTTAATACCGATTTTTACTTGTATTCTGATAAATATTTTAATTGTCTCACTTTGGGTGCTAGTATTACTCCTCAAGGCTATTTAAATGACACCAGAATGAACCTCCTAGTTAAACGCGTTTCCTTGCTACACTTATTTATATCCTTGCATAAAGCCAATTCATAACAATCACACGCATGCGCCTACACTGGTACGATGACGTCACAGGCAAAACAAATACTATGCGACAAAGTCTTACAGATGTTATCTATCCGTTGCGGGGTCAACCATTCTTTTCGCATTATATTAGTCTCGTAGTTATTGGCGATTCAAATCTGACGGTATTTTGTCACACAAGAAAGTTCGACCGACTATCACTGTAACGAGCGGAAAGACGTTTCCAAGTCAAAACAAATTAATTCAGGTTTGCCTTACAGAACTGGTTTATCAAACAATGCGTGCATTAACGTGCTGAAAACCGCTGCCATTTGCAACACAATACAGATACGTAACGGCGAATGATGGATTAGCGAAAGGGTTCAAATATTATAGTCCAGTCAACGAAGGCCAAAAATCGACGAATGGAAAAAAAAAAATGGTGTAGTTTTGAAATTTGGCACAGTTGCAGGGATTAGTACCCTAAACAACATACTAAAAGTCCCCGACCGTGGGGGTTACGCGGGGGGTACAGGGGGCTTAAAGGGGGGCGTTTTCAGTTTTTCTTAAATATTTCGAAAACTATGGGTTATAGAGAAAAACTCTCAATTACAAAAATAAACTACATTAAATTCCCTACAAGAAAAGACCTACATCTTTATTTTAGCAACAATAGTTAAGAAGATAGAGGGAGTTGAAAAAGTGAGAATTTTTGAAATTCCTTATTGTAATGGTAAAATCAATAAAAAATGCCGAAGTAACAACCTTCATAAGCACCGCATGCATATATAATAATTTTATAAAGGCAGTATTGTATGTGTTGAGAATAGTGGGGGTGGGGGGGGCACAAATATATTTGATGAAGTCGTGATCCCTTCCTCCCCTCAATCCGTTTCTCTCCATAAGATCAATTCTAGTAGAGTCAACGAAGGGAAAATAGAAAAAATAAATGGTGTAGTTTTGAAATTTGGCACAGTTGTAGGGAATAGTCCTCTAAACAACATACTAAAAGTCACCGACCGTGGGGGTTACTACGGGGGTACAGGGGGGGTTAAAGGGAGGCTTTTTCAGTTTTTCTTAAATATCTCGAAAACTGGGTTCTAGCGAAAAATACTCAATTACAAAAATAAAGTACATTAAATTCCCTACAAGAAAAGACCCACATCTTTATTTTAGCATCGATAGTTTAGAATATATGGGGAGTTGAAAAAGTGAGTATTTCTGAAATTGCTTATTGAAGTGGTAAAATGAATAAAAAATGTCGAAGTAACAACCATCAGAAGCACCTCATGCCTATATAATAATTTTATAAAGGTAGTATTGTATGTGTTGAGAATAGTGGTGGTGTCGGGGTGGGGGGGGGCACAAATATATTTGATGAACTGTCGTCATCACTTCCTCCCCTCACATCCGTTCCCCTCCACAAGATAATTTCTAATCAGTCGCTTTGTTCTGTAAACGCTCCAAATGAGTATATTAAGACAATATAATCTAAATATACATAAATATGATGAGTTTAACATAAAAGCTCGCAAAATTCATTTTTTCCACATTCACAACATATGTTTTTCAACACCTAATCAACATATCACTCACTATAAAAATGTGTTGGGGAATTCCAGATTTTACTAGAATGTATAACTCTGGGCGAATACTGGAATAACAGTTTTAGTAGAACAAACGAATACAGACGTTTCCTGTGTGTGTTAGTGCTCGTGCGTTATATTAACATTATTTATAGATTCACAGTATGATGCAATGGCTGAAAAGTGTTCATTATGTGAAGATTATGTTGTGACTGATAAGTGTGGTGTAGGTGAAAAAGGAATAGATGGGTTTATTAAGGCAAGTATTGCAATAAAAGATGGGAAGCACGAACTATTCAGAATCAATTACAAGAGACTTGAAAATGGCTGTTTTAGATGGACAGCCTTTAACATCAACTTCTAACCCCTGTTTGCGTTCATCCCAACTTGAATTTGATTTTAAAAGTAAGTGCTTATGTGCTGTCATGGTATCTGTACTAATGGTGCACCTCTAGAAGAGGAGTTCGAACTCGATCGAGCAGTAGAAGAATCGAATGAAATTTAATTACGAACAAGTGTCAAAAGTGTTTATGCATATTTTTATGTAGGTATGCATAATTATATATATATATATAATATTATGTTATAGATATAATGTTATAATAGATAGCCGCCAATTTGAAATAAAAACTTTCTTACTTAAAAATGAAGCTAGCTTTTTCAACCACTTATTGTAATTCTCTCTATATATTCTAAGCCATTCATCCTATGAAAAAATGAAGGACTGTTTTTGTAGGAAATTTAATGTAGTTTAATTTTGTAATTGAGTATTTTTCGCTAGAACCCATAGTTTTCGAGATATTTCAGAAAAACTGAAAACGCCCCCTTTAAACCCCCCTGTACCCCCGGCGTAACCCCCACCGTCGGGGACTTTTAATATGTTGTTTAGGGCACTATTCCCTACAACTGTGCCAAAGTTCAAAACCACACCATTTATTTTTCTATTTTTCCTTCGTTGACTCTACTAGAATTGATCTTATGGAGAGAAACGGATTGAGGGGGAGGAAGGGATCACGACTGTTCATCAAATATATTTGTGCCCCCCCCGCCCCGACTATTCTCAACACATACAATACTACCTTTATAAAATTATTATATAGGCATGAGGTGCTTCTGAAGGTTGTTACTTCGGCATTTTTGTATTGATTTTACCATTACAATAAGGAATTTCAAAAATTCTCACTTTTTCAACTCCCTGTATCTTCTTAACTATTGAAGTTAAAATAAAGAAGGGGGTCTTTTCTTGTAGGGAATTTAATGTAGTTTATTTTTGTAATTGAGAGTTTTTCTCTATAACCCATAGTTTTCGAAATATTTAAGAAAAACTGAAAAAGCCCCCCTTTAAACCCTCCTGTACCCCCCCGCGTAACCCCCACGGTCGGGGACTTTTAGTATGTTGTTTA
>BGPR01043747.1:0-12844 GCA_013235015.1 Araneus ventricosus | reverse complement strand
TGTTTATGATGAGAACTTTTTACCCACAATAAAGGTTAAATTTGGAAATAATTATTATGTTATGCTAATTGACAGCGGTAGTTCTGTTTCTCTTTTGACAATGTCTGCATATAATGACATTAAGTGTGATACTAAAACACGACTTCTATCTCGAAACGTAATGATTCACACTGTTAATTCTCAACTTTCATTTTCATGTTGTTCGGAAATTTCCTTTAAAATTGACCAGCACCACTTTAAAAATCCTTTTTATGTTGCGAATTTTAAGCAAAGTACATTTGCAGGTATCTTGGGATATGATTTCTTATCAAAAAATAATGTCATTATTGACACGAAAAATGGTTGTGCAAGGTTTGATAATTTTCAGGCAAAATTTATTTCTCCAGACTGTTATCCTAAAATGACCAATTGTCACACAATCATTGATAATACTGTCATACTTCAGTCAAAAATGATTTTACAACCGCAAGAATCATCCATTGTTAAATTATGCCTAAAAGACACAAGAGAAAATATTTCGGAAATTTTCTTTCAGCCTACTATTTCTTCGCATGATATTGAAATTCACCCTGCATTACACACGGTCAAAAATTCATGTTTTCCTACAGTTATACGTAATCTTGGTAATACGGCAATTCACTTTAATAAAGGACAGGTTTTCGGTGAAGCCACCCCATCATTTCTGTTGAAAACAAATGAAAATGCAAATGATAAAAATATCTGTGGAAGTCCTAACAATAACACACCTATGTGCAATCTTATTACACCTTCTGAGGATATTTTAAAAAAGAGAAAAGATGAACTTTCTGAAACAGACTTTAAGTTAGAGCATTTAAATTCTGATCAAAAACAACTGCTTTTGGAAACACTTTTGGATAGATCTGCAGCTTTCTCTAAGTCACTGAAAACAATTGGCTGTACTGATAGGGTTATCCCCACATTTAATTTCCGATCTCATAACCCAATTAAAACTTTGCCTTTTGAAATTCCTCGTGCCATTCAAGGCACGATTAAAGAGGAACTTAATGAACTAATTGAAGCAGGACTCATTCATAGGAATATTTCACAATGGTCATCACCAATGGTACTTGTAAAAAAGAAACAAAACCCAACAAATCCACATAAACCAGCTTCATATAGAATGGCCTTGGACCTACGGTTGTTAAATACTATTTTGGAAAATTCTACGTATCCTTTACCAAAAATTCCTACTTTGATAAATGAAATTTCAAAATATCCATTTTACACGACCATTGATTTTTGTAAAGCTTATTGGCAAATTTTACTTCCTGAGGAAATGCAAGATGTATTAACATTTACGACGCCGTTTGGCACATTTGCTAATAGAAGACTTGTTTTTGGTTTAAAAACAGCCGCAAGTGTTTTTCAAGCATTAGTAGATTTGTTAATTGATGAACTTAAACTTAGTGGCACAACAGGCATATATGCATATCAAGACGACATTGTTATTGGAGCTCACTCGTTTCAGGAAATGCACAACAAAATTCGTTCTGTACTTGACATTTTAATCAAATACAACCTCACATTATCTCCAGAAAAATGTGTTTTCTTCAAATCAACTATTGATTATCTTGGTTTTAATATCTCTCACAACAAAATTCAACCAATCACTTCAAATATCTTAAAAATTACTAGCTTTCAACCACCACGTACTGTTAAACAAGTAAGACGTTTTCTTGGTCTATGTGGTTTTTATAGATCTTTGATTCCTGGTTTTGCTGAACTGACAGAATGTCTCACTGAATTAACTAGGAAAAATGTTTCATTTCAATGGACCCCCACTCATCAAGAGGCATTCAAAAAACTACAGGATGTATTTTTCACTAAACCTTTTGTTAGATTACCCGATTGGGATAAACCATTTGTTTTAAACACAGATGCGTCAGGTCAAGCAATTTCTGGTATTTTATTGCAAGAGCATGAGGGCAAATTGCATCCCATTTCATATTACAGTAAAACTCTATCAAACTCAGAGAGAAATTATCCTGCTATAAAATTGGAATTATTCGCGATATATAAATCAGTTCACGCATTCAAAACATATTTATACAACACCAACTTTAAAATTCTAACCGACAGTAAACCACTGCTACACTACAAAAAAATTGCGTCTCCTACTGACATTGTTTCACGATGGTTACTGTATTTATCTGAATTTCAATTTACCTGTGAACATATTCCAGGCAAGGAAAATACTTTGGCTGATTTCTTCTCCAGATTTCCTGTTAACCGAACAGAAATTTCCAACACCCCACAAGATGAACAAGAATTGATTTTACCAGTTGTCGAAACACATTGCAACACAATAAATGCAATTTCAGACACTTCATTAGAAATTTCAACCAGTACTTGGTTAAAAGAACAGGCGGATGACACACAAACAAATGAAATTATTCAGTTACTAAAAAATCCATCTCTTAAGGATTCAAATAATATTCGTGGTTTTTACATTGACCCTACAACACACATTTTGATGTTTAAATCTCACAGGAAGTCACAAGCAGAATTAATTGTTGTACCAAAATCACTGCAACACAAAGCTTTGGATATTTGTCACATTTCTCACACTGGTCTAGATAAAACATATCAAATTGTTAGCAACAGATATTATTGGAAAGGTGTATATATAGACACTAAAAACTTCGTTCTTAGCTGTGAGCAGTGCATCAAAAATAAATCTTTTACACCTAAGCACGCACCACCACAATCTAACAGAATACCTACAAGACCGGGTGATTATATATCAGTTGATATAAAAGGTCCACTTCCAAATTCGGGTTATGTTCTCACGGTTCTAGATCATTTTTCTAAACATATTGTATTATATTCTCTTAAGAATATTACAGCAGAAGCAGTTTCCAAACATATCTTGAATTACATTTCAATTCATGGCAGACCAAGCCAAATTTTGAGTGACAGGGGTTTGCAATTCACATCAGAGGTATTTTCTTTAATTAATAAAACACTCGGCATAAAATTAAGTCACACGTCACCCTTTCATCCACAAACGAACGGTCAAACTGAGCGTTTGAATCCTGCCATTGAATCAAGTATTCTCACCCTTCAGGAGAGAGGTGTTAACCTTCAGAACGCATTATTAATTCACCAAAATATTTATAATGGATTAATTCATCCTTCAACTGGATACACTCCAAATCTTTTGCATTTCGGTCGAAATCTCCCTTTAATTTTCGACACATTTGATAATAACTCAGAACCTCTGTTTTTGGATAAGGCTCATTATGTACAGGACCTGTTACAGCAATTAAATACAGCTTATGAGCTTGCATATTCCACACTCACTAGAAAACAGGTAGAACAGAACAATAGATTAGCAAAAAATTCACGTCCAAGGGCATTACACGTTGGTGATATTGTTTATCTGAAATCAAAGGGTGCTTTTAAGACAAGATTTGAAGGACCTTATACAATTATTGCAAAGAGAGGAGAAGTTAATTACACAATTCAGGCACTTGATAACAAATCCGCTCGTTCCTTCACTGTGCATGTCGATAGGTTGAGATATGCTCCTGGTAGAAAATCCCATCTAATTTCTCATGACACTGCCCCAAATGAGTCAAAAACACGCTATTTTCTACGAAGTTCAACGCATCAAATTTAAACAATTATGTTGGGTTTGTTTTTGTTGACTTGTTCTCTTTACAATGAATATATGCTGGCGTATACTCTTCGCAGGTTGGTACCCCCTGTTTGTTTCGAGAATTTAGTCACGTGACAGCCATGATGTATTTGTTTGATTTGTATGTATCGTAAAATTTTTTTTGCCCTTTCATTAAGAATTTTTTTCCCTTCGATTTTTGAATTTTTGAGAATTTAATGTCAAAATTTTTTTCGTATGCTTAGATCATAATTGTGGTCGGTGGAAGAGAGGAATTTGGCCTACCATATTTTTTTTTCATATTTTTTACAAACAAACAAAGGAGTATACATTCAATTACATGACTCAGTTAGCGAAAGTTAAGTACAGTTATTAACACACCAGTTTATCTTTTCACAAGAACATGATTGATTTTTTTGGAAGGTGCTAAATATTGAAGAGATCTTTGACATGGGATAAACAGTTTCGAATATACGTCAAATTTGCTAGGGTTTCGTATTATGATTGAGACTTGTTTTATTTTGAGATTATATGAAAGTATTCGATTTATATATTTTATTTTTGTATTGATTCACAATTAAGGCCAGGGATTAAACTGAGTATTTCAGAGGTTACTTGATGAATTTTCTGTCTTTTTGTTTAGAACAAATACAACATATACATGTGAATAAGCTGCTTGCTTCGAATTTAAGTCATATATCTATATGTCAGGAATGTGCTATTGTATTCTTTAATTTTATTATATGAGTATTTTATATCTTTGTCAAAAATGATCTGTGTTTATCATATATTTTGAGAGACATCTGATTACAGATATACATAATATGTATCGTGAAACAATTTGGGTTTAATTTGGCTGATTAATTGCCAAAACAAATTATTTGTTTAAATGAATTTTTTGGGGTCACTACCCATTTGTATAATCAATTGTGCATATATATAGTTAATTTTTTTTTTTGAAAATCTGTTTCTCAGAATGTTTGCATTACACAGGCATTTTGTTATATTGTTGTTTTTTGTAAAAATCACATTAAACTTAGAGACCACTTTCAATGGACATTATATGGAGTTTTGTGACAAATCCCACTGCTGGGTATGTGAATGCAACACACCTATGAACTATCTGGTGTTCATC
This sequence comes from Araneus ventricosus, assembly GCA_013235015.1. Taxonomy (NCBI): domain Eukaryota; kingdom Metazoa; phylum Arthropoda; class Arachnida; order Araneae; family Araneidae; genus Araneus; species Araneus ventricosus. The sequence continues at coordinate 8,069 of BGPR01043747.1, read as the reverse complement.
AAAGACTGATTTGTGTGAACTGTTACCACATGCCTCTCAATGGGGGATACAGGCAAAAATTTTTTTCGTTCTAGAGCTCAAAAAATTTTTTCACTATCAAGGGGGTGATTGTAGTATTGTCTGCTACAAGAAATGTGCTTTTTCCTTTTTCGCTTCCTTGGTCGAAGATTGTCCAGTGCCTACGTGCAGGAGGTCAGTTAAAGGTCACTTTCTCACCACATTACGAGCGGGGGAGGCTATAAGGTCACTCTGAAATAGCGCCTGACAACAAGCTTGTCCAATCAGGCGTTGTTTTTTTTTCGGTGACGCAAGGCCGGAGTGTGAAGAGGGGCCTTGATCCCTACACTTGAAGAAGGATTATTCGAGAATCAAGACGCGCTGCTAGATGATTTTTTGGGAAAAAGAAAAAATGGTGCTCATCCTTCGTTCCGGTGCGGACTTTTCGAATTGCATCTGCTGAGTTGTTTTGCCCAAAATGAGGAGTATGTGAATGCCCCGTTCGGGTAATGTTCCCCCGTCTGGATTGTAAAGAAGCAGCGGACTTGTATGATGGAAAAAAGGTTGATGAAGAAGGAAACCAAACAGATAAGAATTTTTCAATTTTATCAAGATACCTTTTTTTACGTATTTCATAGCATCCAATTTTTGCATCCAATTCTCACCCCCTTACATAAGAAAAACAAGAGAGGAACTTAAAGACTATTTTAAAAAGATTTCTCCGACTTTTTGAGTTTCTAGTTTAATGCAATATGTGTGTGTTTTTTTTGCGAATGTTGATCAACATTTTTAGTTTAAGAAAAGGGGCCCCCTAATAATATCCTGATAATATGTAGTCTAGAGATTAAGTTAATGTCAATTGTTATTTTTGTGTATTAATATAAATAAATCTTTTAGTTGCCTTTTTTTCAGGAGTAATTCCTTTTTGCATTCATGTCTGACGTTGTTAACTTTTCCTTTTGTTTTTTATATTTTATGCATGCCATCTTTCCTTTGTTTTTTTTTTTATTTTTTAGTAAAAAGGATACTTGAAATATATACGGATAAATTAATTTAGCAAAAATGCAATTTTTTAATCTAATGAACTGCATTTTTATATATCTAAGTGTTTATACATTATATTATATAATATCAAGATAACAATTTATGTGTTTAAATATCAAGTTAACAATTATATATATTTAAGTGTTTCATTCCATCAAGTAAACAACTTAACTATTTAGGTATATATGATATTGTATTATGGATAATAACAATTTATATGTTTAAGTAATAAATTTATCAAGTAAACCACATAACAATTTATGCCTTTTATATAACAATTTATAGAGTAAACCATATAACATTTATGCATCGGAGGTGGAGAGTCTTTGAGCTTGTACTCCGTGGAACAAAACACATAGTTGACGCTTAGGTTTGTTTAAGAGTCAAACGACTCGAATTAATGTCATTTGCTTAGGATTCCTTTTTTGATTTACATTTTATTTCAATTTGATTTATAATAGTATTGGTTTCGAGCTAAGACAAATGAAAACGCTGCAATGAAACAATTTCGTTTTAACTTGAAATGAAGGCTAATAATTACTCATCGTGATAATCAAGGTACTCCCGGAAGACAATTTCAAATACAAGATCCTTGGGACTACTTATGAAATTAGGTTTTAAAAAAAATACAGAGAGCTTAATCTCGCATGAAATTACTATAGGCAGACGAATAAAATTATCTCTTGTCTGGAAGATTTGCGTCAATCTCTATATTTCAGATCGTTCAGAAACCATGCTGAAATAAATCCATTCCATCAAAAATACCAATAATTTTTATATAATAATTTTTTTAAAATTTTTGAGTTTATTAATTTGAAGTTACAATGAAAGTCATATATAGTCTTCAGTGAGCAACGAGTGAATCTTTTAATAACTAAAATAATGTTATTAGTTCGTTGAAATTACAAAACCAGAAAACACAAAAAAAATGGGCTTCTTCTTTGTGTTTCTGGAACGACGTCATTTATGTTATTCATATGCGATATGTGCAATGAGTGCTTCTGATTCTCCCACCACCATCAGACCAGAGGCTGAGACACAGATACATAATATTTAGTGTACAGTAATCTTATTTTGACTAAAGCTGACTTGGAACAAAAATGAAAATAAAATCCTTTAAAATATGAATAATCAGGGAGTGGCGCCAGTGGCGGCTGCCAGCCATGAGGGGATGCCATGTCCCCTTTCCCCATCGGGAAAATTGTGCATGCCCTATTCACACAACGTACTGATTCAACGATAGATAGAATGAGATCTGGCGAAGTTGGCGAAAGTCATCCATACACCCCCCTCCCGCGGTACAGCAAGTCAGGCACTCCTGACAGGCGGAATAGCGCCCCGCCTCTCCCATCTGGGCGAACTTTAACGCCATATCTGTGAATACATTTGCGTATTTAATTTTACATACGAGTAAATATAATTGCAGATTTGAGGATCGTAATTAACAGTAATGATCATAATACTATAACCATTCTTTGGACTATGACGGATGAGAAACTTCACGGTTAATCGGAATTTTACTGTATGTTCTTTTCCAAAGTTTGTTCGTGAAAAGTATTAAACATTTTACTGATTTTGCACTGTGGTCTCTTCTTTCATTATTACCCAGTAGGTTTCCAGGACTTGCATTATTTACACTTTCCACAAAATTCTGGAACAATTCCACAACTTTTTTCTTACTTTTAATCGATTTGATGTAGACTTACGTCTCTCATAGTAGTCTAAAGGTGTGTCAGGAAAGGAAAAAATTACCGGCCTTCAGCGCTAAAATTAAACGTTATAACCCAGTGGCGGTTTTCAGGTCTGAAATAGTAGTTGCCAAGTCAAGTGAGGGGCCCATACATATCTGAATCATAATAATAATTCAGATATATATTATTTTTATTTAATTTTATATTTAAATTTTTTTTAATTTTACATTTATATTTAATTACGTTTTAATTCATAATATTTAATAGTGTATTCAATTTATTATATATTAGTTTTCCGCGTCTTTAAAATAAATCCTTTTAACACCCATATTTTTCTATTTGTTTAAAATAACGAAATTAGGGACAAGCTATTTTTTAGATCTGAGGATAAATATTTCGTAACTAGTTTTGCTTTTGATAAGTATGAAGGAGGAAATGCTGCCCTTTAGTAGGGCATCTATTTGAAAAGGCAAGAACCTTTAAAACAAGCTTTTTTGGATGAGATTAGAGTTTTAGTAATTTGTATAAAGTAAATGTTTCAGTAATTTGGTAGCTAGTATCCATTAAAGATATTTTTTGAATTATAAAGAATCCTTTTTTACATTGAACAGTATTTACAAAAATATTGCGAAAAACCTTAGAATCTTGCCTTAATTTTTAATGCTAAGAAATTTTAATTTATTTTTGAACTTTAAAAAAGTTGACAATTATATTCTTTTTTTGGGGTATTTTATGTGTGCCAAAATTTCCTTAAAATCAAAATTAAAACTATAGATTTGTACCTACAAATATAATGTCAAAAGGAAACTACTTTTATTCTTATTAAAATGCAGTCCATTTCATTGTTTTAAACCGATCTTTTTTTTTCTTTTCTTGCCCAAGTCCATTTTTCTTTGTTCTCGTTACTTCAAATTAGCGTTAGTTTGATGGTCTATGCTTATATTTTAATAAATTTACCTTTTTTAGTAGCGAACAAGCTCATCTTTCTCCACTTAGGAAAGAGTAATCTTCTCAAGATTATATATAATTCATTTTATTTGATATGATTGAGGGTTAAATTTTCAGCTATAATAAGCCAATAATGCGCACTAATTGTAGATTATAATTGTAAAATTTAAAAAAAATAATTGAATCTCACGATGTTTTAGACTTTTTTAACAGTTAGATATAAAGACTTATGCCATTAGTTTTATTAGACACAAAACATACTATATCAAAATTTATATCAAAATACTCTAAACCATTCCTATAAACTTCTTTTTTTTTTCTTTACCACAACTAATTTCTTTTCAATTTTTGTATGTAATTAATAAAACAACAAAGTGCAAATAAGTTGGCAATTTAAAGTTTGATAATATAATCAGAATTAAAGGCAATTAATAGGATGGACAGGTCGGTTGGTGGCGAATGCGGCTTGTGTTTAATACTACAAAAGCAATATAAATTAGAATGATAATTTCAGCTCACCTTCACCTTTTTTTACTTTCCTTTTGCAGAGATGCACGCTACATGTCTCTTTACTCTCTTACGACTGAAAACAGAATATGCTTTTCTCACCAATTATTTTCCATGGAGAGACGGACCAATGGACTGAGGGACCCTTTACTTCTAAAACTGGAATTCCCCTAAAACGCATAAAGAAAAGGCGTGAGTGTGCTTTTCAAAGATATCATTTTAGTCTAGTCTGCAGTTTTAGCCAGAAACCTTTTCCTGCAGGCAGGGGTTCCATTTTTTTTTATCAGTTATGGTAAAATGAGCTACCACAAAAGAAAGAAAAAAGCATATATATCACAAGGACATGCCCTTTCTGCAGAAGGGATACAAGTTCTTCCGATCTTTCGGGGCTTCCGAAACAACAAAAAAATCTTAATGAGTATTGCGGCTCGACTTTGGACAGAAGGGTGTACCTCTTGCAATACAGAGTTCAGAGAAATATGGCCTTAACAATAGCCAAGGGTTTGTACGTGCTTTACAACTTTAGGAAACATCTTTCGATAGTCAGGTCAAGGAAGTGGACGAGAGAACTCAGTACAGTTCTACAGGCGGATTATAATTGCGGCGTCTTACGGTCGGTATTCGACCACCCGCTGTCATTGATTGACAGCAATAAGTCCCAACAGGGCTATTTTTATTTGCCCGATTTAGAAAACACTATAGAGAAAGTTCTCTTTTCTCTCCCACACTTCCTGGGAATTGATTATTTTCTGTTTAAGGGCCGCTTGCCATCAGGGCATGACGTGGTGCACCAAAAAAAAAGTGGGGGTAAAGAGATGCAGTGTAGGTACGAACTAAAACTGATTTTTTTTTTTTTTGTAAAATGGACTATATTGTTAAGTTTTAACATCATTATTATACTAAAAATTCCAGGACGACCTCAAAAATCGGAACAGATGGCCGCAATGCAGTCCCTCTTCAATTCAAAGTTCATTTCAATTCTCATGAAATAATAACAAGGAAAAATATAAAACACTTACCTAATAAAGATCAATTCTTCTTTCTTTAAACTCGTGAATCGATCGACGGATCTTCGTCACCAAGAAAACGGCGTACTCCCAAGCTGAAAGCAGGTCAGTTATAAGTTATTTATTTGATATTATGTTATACAATATACATCGTATTATAAATTAGAAGAAAGACAGCCTGCGATTTTTTTGTTTTCGCAAATTGTTCTATTAGTAAAATTAATATCACAGTATTTTTCGATCTTCAAAACAGCTAGTGCAGAAAGCCTCTCTTGACACATACTATTTCTAAGGTATGATTTTAAAGTCTTAAGCATGAAAAACTTCTCGCACGCATGATGCAGTTAGGACAAGGTATCACAGGAGAATTTTGGATTAGTTTTGTCAAGTAGCAAATATGCTTATATCGCAGTTCCTTTACAACAAGAAGAATTGCATCTTTTTCCCTCAGTTCTGACCTCTCCGTGGATATTTCTGTAAAAAGAGTCGGTGATGTATTTTTTTGTACATTTCTGAAAAAATTTTATATCCCCTTTATTTTTTTCCATAAGATAATATAATGTTTTTTTCTTTTGAACTGATGGAATTTTATGATCTTTGATGGATTGGAACATATTACATCTTTTAAGTTGAAAAAAATAAGCTCATTTCTTACTGAACCTTTCGTCTATTGTGTTTAAAGCAGCATCTATAACTGGAAAATTTACGTTTAATGGAACGATTTAACTTACTTTGTGACCTTCGGAAGGAACTGCCGCCTATTTCCGAGACACACCTTTCTAAGGCGTGGAAGTTTTGGAGAGTTAACGATTTTACTTCACAAATATCGGTAACATATATCACAACTTTTTCAAAAAATCTTCACTTCAGGATTCATGCCAGAGTAATTCTTTTGTTGCATTACATAAATCTTTAACTCATTAAAAAATTAGCGATTTTGATTGCAAAGCTTTTGAAAGCGTATCTGCTGGCTTACCAAAACTCTCTTTGGATCAAGTAGACAAAAATGAATTGGAAGCTTTCTGATGGTAGTCTAATAGAAGCTTCAAGCAGGATCCATTTTCGATGGATCGTTTTGAACTTTGAAAGTGAGGGGCAAGGCTCCTTCCTTTTGCAAGTGAGGGCAGACCTTGCCCGCCCCGGACGAGCCGCCTATGCCATCCAGACTGGCTGGCAACCAGTCGCCACTGTTTATAAACTCCTCAAATAACATAGAGTTGGTTTTAGTTTCATTTAACAGCAAGCAGAGAAAGGTGGGGCATTGAAGATTGCAAAATTTTAAATTTGGAATTACAGTTTTGTCACAGTCAAAGTTGGTAGAAAAAACACGAAAATTTTGATGGCGTCACAGCGACCATTCGCGCACAAAACAAACTAAAATTCATTCATCGATTGCAGGAACGATTACTCAAATTGTTCAATTACGTCAGATTGCGGTGCTAAAGTTCTGCGGCAACCCATAGCTCCGCAACCAAATAACATAGAGAGTTGGTTTAGTTGCATTTAACAGAGAAAGGTGGTATTGAGATTGCAAACATAATTTTTAAGATTTGTAATTATAGTTTGAGTCACAGTCGAGGTTGAAGAGTTGGTAGAAAACACGGAATTTTACAGATAGAGTCACATAGTCACGCTAGACTAATGGTCACTATGGGCAAGTTAATGAATGCATACAGCTACTTAAGAAGTCACAAAAGTCACAGTTGAGTAAGGTAAGTAGATCACGCCCCTCAGTCAGTGGCCATTTTCGCAGAGACACAGCCTCCCAGTGATTTTTTTCCGCCATTACTCACGTACCCCAACTGTTTCCGTCGCGTACTCCCAGGGATACACATGCAAGGTAGGACACTCTGATTTAGAGCGTCGTGTTATTATAGATTTACAAAATAAATATATCTGTTGACCGGATTTGTTCCAAGTGGATGAGATCTGCAATTCTGGTGTTAAAATCATAGGCTGCAATTCCATCCATCTAGCAGCTCCTTGTGGTTTTTTTTTTTTAATTATCGTATTCATTTTTGGTGTTCAAATATGAATTTCCTCCAAAATTTGATACATCTATAATTTTGGTCTTAAATCCACATGCCAAATTTCGTTGTCTAATCTTTCTGTTTTTTGAATCATCGTGCTCAGACAAACAGAGACTTCAAAGTGCTTTTGGGAGAGTCAGGGACATCTGATCGAGTAGAACTTCAGATTAACCATCATCACGTCCGCGGGGGCATGATTAGTTAAGACGAATGAACCAGATCTTTCCAGAAATCTCAATACATATTCCAGCAACGTAGTTGTTTGGGCGGAGGAAAATGAAAATAAAATCCTTTACACGCTGTATTGTTAATTTTGCAAAACAATCGATAAACTTCAGTATAAGGTAGTAATGCGTCTTATAATCTACTCAACCTTCGTTACTTTTTGATGATGGTGGATAGCAGAGCGACGGTTAATCAGTTTTTACCAGCATCTATATTCACATCTACTCTTCATCACACCTATATTTCACTTCCTATACCCCAGGGCAGCAAAAAACAATTAATTTATCTATGACCAAACGGTTGATCTCATGTATTTACAAAGGCTACTAACCGACACAATTTTATTCGACGATCTGTAAAGACGTCTTTGATACTAATTTTCTTCGATTTGCATATCATTTGCTAGCTGATATTTATGTTAGATAAAAGAATTATTTTGCATTCTTTCGTTGTTAGATAAAATTATCTCTTTGGTATCTTCCGAGATTGCTTTGGCGTTTTTCCTAGTTGAAATGTTAATAGAAGGCAAGTTGGGAGAAAATGAGATCGATTTGCAGCATCATTTCTCATTTGTTTTTTCACATTACTCATGAGTGCGTTTCATTTCGTAGGAAGATCCT
>BGPR01043745.1:2834-12844 GCA_013235015.1 Araneus ventricosus | reverse complement strand
TAACTAAACAGTTTCCATTACCTACAATAGATATTTTACAATATTTTCGACACGCCATTGTGATGGAACTGTTGGGATCTATATATTTAAAATAATATGGTAAAACCTTCAGACAGTTCGCCAACCCCAACCACCAGACCGATTTCGACATTTTTTTTCATTTGAAAGGTTATGACATCTAGATATGTCGTCAAGGGTCGCCTGCCCCCACCACCCCCATTTTGGAATGAAATTGAAAAAAATATAGAGAATATATGGCAGGGAAGTGTCTTTTTGATTTCGATCGAAAATGGGGAGTGGTGGGGGACAGGCGACCCTTGATAACATATCTAGACGTTAACCTTTCTTGATGACATATCTAGATGTCATAACCTTTCAAATGAGAAAAAAATGTCAAAATCGGTCGAGTGGTTGAGGCTGGCGGACTCGGTAAAAGTTTTTTTAACAAATTATTTTAAATATGTAGATGAAAGCACGGAATTAGATTACCCTGAAAAATACTGCAAATAAACTTGAGGACTTTGCCCCCCGAAGTTGCGAGTCTCTTATATAGTTGCTCGCTTTTGTCAATTTGATAATCTGGTTCAGGTTAGGACAATAGATTCCACTGTAATAAAAGCTGTGATTACATAGTCGTGGGATGAGCAAAATGTTAGTTATTTTTTTCAGCACACAAAGAGAGGTTTATCTTTTCGAATTTTGTCATTTTTGAAGAAAGTTGATAATTTCTGTGCAACCAATTCGCTCACACGTGCCTGTTTCTGGAACCACTCACTCTTAAAATGTGAAAATTTTTCTGAAAATTTAACATCACGAAATGCAAAGAAATGTAAAATAACGGAATTTTGCAGGTAAAATAAACGTAAGTACATACTAGTACAAGCTATTCTCTAAATTGATGAATTGTTTTAACTTTTGAGCATTTTATTTATACAATAAAAATTAGTATAATTTTAACAAATTTATAATATATATTACTTCATTTTTAATTGAAAATCATAATTAAATACATTTGAACTTATCGAACCTATTGAAAAGTTTGGAACATTTACTTAAATAACTGCAAAAATCTCTAATCTCCGTATAACGAAATTTTCTCTATAACGAATTTTTAAATTGGAACCAAGCGATTTCGTTATGGGGAGACTCCACTGTATATCATTATAGTATGCTTAAAATAAAAACATTTTAGAAAATTGTTTTTCAAAAGTATTTTATTTTGATGGAAGTTAATATTCTTAAAAAAAAAATAGCCATGAAGTGTTTTTAAGAAACAACAAATATAAACAAGTCAAACATTTAAATTTCATTCTAAGTCTTTCATCCAAAAGTAAATTAAAATTTCAAAAGTAAAAAACAAATTTGAGGATTGTTTTATTTTTTTTCTTCTTCAAATTCTCATGGTATATTCTTCTGGCAGAAAAAATGTTCTGCCTCATCTTATGTCCAGGAATTAGTACTCTACAAGGAAATAAAAATCGTTGAAAATTTTTTTTTTGGGTGGAAAACGGAATTTTGTTCACCGATTTTTTACCGAGATGGAATTCAGTCCGCCGAATTTTTAAAAAGGCGGAATTCCGTCCTCAGGACTTAGTCAGAATAGAAAAATAATGCAAGACTGTTTCATCTGATACAAAGAAATTTTTAAATTTTTCTCCATTTTTTCAAGCATTTTATTACTCCCGACTGCTGAAAAGAAAGACAAAAAATATTAATTGTACTGCAAAATTGTAATCTGAAATTAATACAGGCTTAATTGAAACAAGAATAATTTAATTACAAAATCCAGATTTCTTTTATCATTTAATACAGCATTTTATTCATATTATAATTTCTGAAACTTTTCAACTTCTTCGGACACATTGACGTCACATTTATATTGAAATTTCTTTCTAAGTTGAAAAAAAGAAAAAAAAAATTACTTGTGTTATTTATTATAAAAAAGTGTTGAAAAAAACACAGGAAAAAATGATAAGATGCAACATTAGAATAGTATACGACAGAAAATATCCGATACTAATTGCCATTAAAAATAACGTTTTCTTTTCTTTTCGAAAAAAAATGTATAAAGGAAATAAAAAAAATGATATACTGAAAAATTTGCTATTACTAAAATTATTTGAATGAATTCTTTAACAGTAAATTAATGTGACCAAAATATTAAGTTTTAAATTACATGCGAAATATGCAAAAAATTAAAATAAAAAGTATATGATAAAATATTATTATTCAGAGTAATGTATATTTCTTAATTTTTTATTCAAATTTATTAAGATTAACTTTCAAATTACATTAATATTTAATTAAATTGCGAAATACGCGAAAAATTAAAATAAAAAGTAAACGATTTTCCGAGATTATTATTCCGAGTTTCTTAATTTTTCATTCAAACTTTACTTTAAATAATAACTTAACTAATTGGGACTATTTACTACAGCGGAAGCAAAGAGCCGTTTAACACCCAAGTGAGAAAAACTAGGTACTATTTACTACAGCGGATAACCGCTTAACACCTAACAGATCCATTAACCCAGGACATCGGAACGACGAGGTGTCCTACGCCCGTAATCTATCGCGCGCTCTGTTTACTTTTTGGCGATAACCCTTGGCGACCATCCATACGTTCCGAACACTCCCCTGATTTTTGAATTACTTATAATTCAAAAATGTCTTTTTAATGATACCAGTTTAGTTACAAATTACTGAAACATTACCAGTACAAATTACTAAACTCTAAATCATCCAAAGAAGTTTGTTTTAAAAGTTCCTGGCTCTTTCAACAGATGCCCTACCATTGGGCAGCATTTCTCCTTCATACTTTGTCGCTAAAACCGTATACGAAATATTTAACTTCCGGAATTTAAAATCAAATAACTTTAATCATAATTTCGCTATTTTAAACGTAGAAAATTAAGGGGTGTTAAAAGGGGTTTATTTTAAAGACGCGGAAAAATTAAATATATATTAAAAAATTAAATTGAATACATAATTATTAAATATTATAGATTTAAATTAAAATAATTAAATATAAAAAATTAAATAAAAAATAATATATATATGAATTTATATTATGATATATATATGATTTATAATATATATATATGATTTATGATTATGATTGTAGATATGTGTGGGCCCTCACTGACTCCTGGCAACCATTATTTTCAGACCCAGCCTGCCACTGCATGCAAATTGCGAGCACGTCGGCAATCAAGCTAAATCGATGTCCACATTTTGTCAGTCGCTATCGAGGGTCTATCGATATGACGTATGCGCTATATTTCGTCCACGATCAACGAAAGGAGAACATGTGCTCGCGCCCGCGGGAGGGAATCGGCGTAGACATCGGCAATCGGCGTATATATCGGGAATTGGCGTACGGTTAAATCGATTTAGCGATATAGGTGTTAAATCGATATTTTTCGATAAATCGATACATCGCCCAGACCTAATACATTTACAATCTTAAATAAATCAATGTACAATATTGCACATCTATATTATGCACAAATTCTAGTCCCTGTATTTACAAAACAAATACGTAAACTTATTAATATAATTGCATCAAAAATGTACTAGAACAAAAGTTATAGAAAATTTTAGGCTCAGGAAAGTAGAGGTAGTCTTCAAATTTTTATAACATGAACTGTACCGCAATAATCGTTTAAAAGACACGATTTCAAGAAAAAAGAAAAGCAACATTAGATGGAACTAAACAAAAAAAAGCAACTCTCAGTGTGGAGCTATGATCTTACCTCTCTTGTTTTATGCAAATTCTTTACACAAATGTTTGCTTTAATCATACTTTCAAAATTACAATTAAATGTCTTGACTTTATCAAAATATTCAAATGTTTTCATTGTGCCAATCCATTGGTTATACAAAACATTGAAATTATTAAAACGGCTACCATCTTCAAATAGAATTAAAAAATAAGAATTTTTTCTTAATACATTGCTTTGTTATGAGCTCAAGGAACCTTCATACAAATTCAAAGATAATCGAACAACACGCTTCGTTGTGATTGCTTAACAAACAAATTTACAGACAAATGAAATACTGAATGGTCGAGTTGAAATAGAGACCTCGCTTTGCTGGGTCAATTATACTTTTTATCAGAGGCGGCCCGGACAAACCGGGCAACTGCCCGTGGCGCCAAATTCCGGGTGGCGCCAAACGTAAAGGGGAGAAAAAATGTTTTGATTGACATGAAAGCTCCGGCGAAAACGACAAAAATTTTCCTTTCATTTTGGCGCCCCCTCCTCAGTTTTTCGTAAAGGCTCTCGGCTCAAGCCTTTAGAGCCTGGAGAGGTCTCAAAATCTGATCCACGAACTTCTGGCCATAAAATTTGGTGAGTTGTTCACAGGTCCGACTGTACCCACATTCAACCCGATCCTAGGGGATCGGGTTGACCATAGGTGCGGTCCCGTCTACTGTGCCCCTCCTCACCCTGCTTTCAAAACGGGCCCTCCCTGCCATAATTTCCCTAGAATGACTTCCTCCCACACTCTCCCTTCCTCATTTCGTGGTTTTTACTTTGGTCTGAGACGGTTGTTCCCCCTAACCGACTATTGTATTTCAGTTTTGTGGCATAATGGGCCGAAAAAATATTAAACCAGTTAAAAATGTAACTTTTCACCTAGTCTACACCATTTCTCATCGTATTCTAATTTTGATGAAATGTTTGGCAAACGTTTTGTGTTGAAAGAAAAACTGGTGAATGTCACTCTTTATTTTTATTTCTAATTTTTCTAGTTGATTGTTTTTAAGCGTTATACCTATAAGTGTTGTGTATTTCACTAAAATGTCCGAAAAAAGAAACAATCGGGTACGTTTTATAGGAAAAGAAAGGCACGGATAGCAGCCACGAAAAGCAGGCGTCTATTTTGAAAAAAATCATCAAAATAGAAAATATTGAATCCAGAGAAGGTCTCTCAACAACAGTTGAAGGCAGATCTTTAACTTCAGAAAACTTTAAGAACGACAATATAACTTATTATTCGAACCAAGAACAAAAAGTTCCTGTGAATTCAGTGCCACAGGTAGTTTTGTTATTATCATTCTGGTTTATTATTTTAAAATTTTCAGAATTAAATATCGTTACAAACATGGAAAGTCGCTTCCCAGCAATGCGAGTCTTATGGTTGGGAAGAGAGTTTTACAAGGTTAAGCATGGAGTGAGCTCAGCGACTCTTATGGCACGCATGACCTTGGCGAAAATAGATGATTCCCGAAAATGCAACCATTTTCTCGATATTTCTACTAGGAAAAAGAATACGCGAGAAAACACCATGTGACGTCACGGCCTGTTGGAGAGAATATTTAAGGACGGCACCTAAGTTCAGAAGGGCGTCTTTTGATCGACTGGGATCACCTTGGAGCGCGAATGCCTTTGGAGTTCTACCCGCAGTGCGAGCTGGTGAGCTGAGCGCTATTGGAGGTGCAGTTATGGTCTACTAGTTATTAGTTATTTGCTGACTGTTTGTCTTGTTAGATAACAAAGTGCTGAACTGTTATTACCTGCGAATTGTTGTCTGTTTACATTGGTAATCTGTGCAAGAACTATTGTTTCCTGTATCTGTGCTACGTGTTTTCCTGCATATTTGTAAATAAATCTTCATTCTCCATTATCCTGTGTGTTGGACTGTTTACACCATACACCCACAGTAAGACTTAGTGCAACAATATCTATTTGAAAAATATAAATTTTCGATGTTGACAATATTGTACATTGTCAATTGTACAAAAATTCTAAGTATTAAAATTCCATATATGAAATTTTAGTTATTTTTTAAAAATTATATTTATATATTACTGAGCAGAGATCTTAAAAGTGCGCAATGAGTTAAGTTATATCAAAAGTTGTGATGTTTTCGTTGAAACATTTTTTTGCGCCTTCTGTATGATTATTCAAAAGAACTTAACTCATATGATTTTGGTAAGCTAGATAAGCACTATTTAACAAGTTAACTCGTTTACCAGGACCAAGTGCCAGAGCATGCAAAGTTACAATTACTTGAACCGTCTAAGTGACTGTGTGAAGAATCTATCAATAAACAAGACGCCAAAACTAGTTTGCAAACCAAAAATACGGAGATAACAATACTGAGAGTGATAAGGCTTGTTGGATTTTAACATCAGCATTACTCTTGAAATAATAATATTCAAACTGTTTTTTGAAAAATCAAATTTGTACGTATAAAGTACCCATTACATTTCTTTCAATCGTCAGAAAGTGCCAAACATTAGAAGAAAACTAGAAAAATTACAAATTATGTCACAGAAATTTTATTTTATTTTTTTTTGTATTGTGATTTAAAAAAAATTGCAACACGGCTAAAAAAATGTAATAAATCAAAGTTTCACATCGATAAGCTAAGATAAAAGATCAGGACCGTATTACCAAATAGGCAACTGCCTATGGGCCCTACATTAATTTTTTTTTGGGGGGCCCCGATATTATTATTTTTATAAAATTATTTTCAGGACTTCCATTTGACTTACAAGAAGTGTGTTCTAGAACTTACTGAACTTAAAATCTAGAGTCGTTTAAATTCAGAATATTAATTGGAATACTTTTAATGTTTTCGAATTTATTAGCAGATCAATGGGTCACATGTCAACAGTCCTGGGATACTTTGTATTAGAATATTCAAAATTGTATTAAAAAGTTTTGTAATTTTTAAACATTTTATTTAAAATTACGTTTAAATTTTAATTTTTTTATACTCGAAATTTAAAACTTTTTTATTTTTGAAGATTACTTGCAAAGAAATATTTTATTTCACTTTGTCATATTGTTTGTTGCTCAAATCTGCTTATTTAGATATTAAATTTAAATCAATAAAGTTACCTGGTTTTGGAAGTTGAGTTGGGGGGTTTAAAAACTTACATTACCTATACTGCCCTCCTAAGCGTAAAAGGCGTACTCAATTTTTTTTTATTTTCAGATTTTTCCTACTTAGTGATGTTTGTGAGCTGCCCGACATTATTCCTAAGCTTAAAGGCCATATCTTATTAAAAAATGGTAGAAAACCACTAAAAAATTATGCGAGTGTTATAAAATTAACGCATTGGATTTTTCTGACTCTACCAGTAACTATTGCTGCTAGCGAGAGAAGTTTTTCGAAACTGAAACTGATTAAAACATATCTGCGATCTAGCATGTCGCAGGAGCGACTAGTTGGTTTGGCAACCACATCAATTGACATGCAGAACACCGATATTGAGAATATTATGCAAGATTTTGCAGGTAAAAAGGCAAAAGAAGTCATCATGTGAAGCAACTTTATAATACCGTGTAAAAAATATATTTTTAAAATAAATTTGCTCAATACATTATTTTAGTTTCTGTAAGACTTCCTTATATACTTAAATATTTCTGAAATTAAAAAATTCTGACCAGAACAGTATTAAGTAATATTTATAGGTAAAACATGCATATTTCTAAGTAAAAATTTGTTGGACATTTAAAATACAGACAATATAGAATTTAAAAATTACGTTGGTTGGGGGGGGGGGGCGCCAACTGTTGTCTTGCGCGGTTGGTAAAATTACTGCCGCCTCTGCTTTAGTCTGGCCTTTTACCACTTTACAAGAATACTTTGTCTTGAACTTAGTTCGACATAATAATAAAATACATGTATACAGTAAAACCCTGATTAACCAAAACCCGGGTTATCGGAAATGCCCTGAAATCACAACCAAAACGTGTAATTGTGCTGAATGGAAATAATCGCGAAGGCGACTTTTTTGCAACGATCATCTTTTTCAGCTTCCCCGCTATTAACAGGCGACGAATTAAACATCGGTATTAATCAATACTAATTACAGTATTGCTTATGTATGTCTGTCAGGCGCATTGAGGCCCAAACTCGTCATCAGTATTATGTCTGACGGAGGTTTAATAAAAAACAAGTTTACCTACGAAGAAAGTTTTGAATCTGTTTTACACTCGTAACATGCATCCAATTACATACCATAATTGACGCAAACAGTAATCGATGCTTATCATACCGAAAAATCGTTATCTTAAATGGGTCCCTTTACCCTTTAGTTTGGCAACCAGATAATACTGTATATGTTTTTTGTTAAAGCTCTCTATATCTGAATGTATTTGTGAGAATCAAGTGAGCACAGTGGTGACGCCAGAGGGGGACTGTATTACTGTGCCCCGTTGTGGTGTTCTTGTATCCTGTTGAAAAAATTCTTTTTGTATGGGGTATTCAACTGTAGTTGATAAATTAGACATGCAAAAAATTTGAGACCGATTTCATTACACTCGTCCCCTGTACAGCAGGTCGTTCCCCCCCCCATGTGGGTCGGTCAAACTCTAACGCCATTCCTGCGTGCATTACTTTGCCGGTGAAACAAAAAATAGTAGTTTAGATATCTGAAAAATTAATTTGAGTTTTACAAATATTAATTTATTTATTCTTCCAACTATAATAGGCTCCGATTTGGATGGTGATGAATATCATGTAATGTGGATCGGAGAACTGATTTTCGAACGTGATAACTATCCCCCTATGCACTTTACTGTCAAGGACAAAGCTAAAGAACTTGAAAGGCCTGTCATGGTGAGTATATACTAACACCTGGAACTCTAGATCAAAGTTTGTAACTTAATGGCATGGGTTTTTGTACATTTTTATTCAACTTGACTTGTTTCATATTTGTAAAGGCGGGATTTTGTAATCAATTTTTCCCTCGCTTCCTGGCATGCTAGAATTTTGAAATTTTGTACATTATGTATTCTCAATGACAATACACTGTATAATATTTTCAGAATTTAATTATCAGTTAATCAATTAATGTAATTATATTTTTATTCTATACAAGGGTTCACCCTTCAGTTAGACATACCAATCTACACATCAGGCAATGGAGATTTCATTTACTCACTAAGTGCAAATATGAATTTTACTGGTCTCCTTATAGTTTGCAGGGCAGTGGATAAGATGTGTACATAAATATGTGGGCATTGTAAATTTCTAAAAATAATGATGAATTACAGTCGGACCTCTATTTAACGAAGTCGCTAAATCCCGAAAAAAAGTTCGTTATATGGAAAATTCATTAAATAGAGATTCACCTTTTAAAATACTTTAAACTACACAAAACAGATTTTAAATTCACAAACACTAAATATTATTAAAAAGTAATTAATCACACCTTTATTTTGTAAATTAATATCTATTTTTTTATATTTTACCCATCAAAAAGAAATCTGCAAGGAAAACAAGAACAAAACAAAACATTGTCCGGGAGTACACTTTATTTTCAATTAAAAAATAATTTTATATTAAAATTAATGAATTTTAGCATTTCATCATACGAAGGTTTGTTGATTTCTGCATCATGATCATTTCCATCTTCATCATCTTCGTCTTCATCGCAATTCATTGCTGTATTGTTTTTATTTTTCTCACTGTCCACTTCAAAATGGCCTCATCCACATCTTCATAGACACATGCTTTTAAACGTTTTGAATTAGAATTCGATGAATCACAATTTTGCTTCTTATCACGATTTTTTTATTATGGTTGATAAGCTGTTTGGAGGAATACGAAATTTTAAAGCAAAATCCTTTTTTTTCACGCCTTTATCCACCTTATGAAGAATTAATTTTTTTTCTTTGATGCTGAAGCACTTTCGCTTTGACATTTTCCAGTTTCAAGGTCACAGATCACCATAAAATGTGCTAAAAGAAAGAATAAGTTTGAAATGTTTAGAAATATTTTGAGAAATAATGAGAAAAAAAATATTGGATCACAAGAAAAAGTTCGTTAAATAGAGAATGCACTTCGCTATTTGGAGGTTATTTTACGAAGAAATTCGCAAAATGTTCTTGATTCCAAGAAAAAGTTCGCAAAATAGAGGTTCGTTAAATAGAAGTCCGACTGTATTTAAATATTTGACTAGAAATCTGATACCTACTTTATTTCTATGATACCATTACTTATATATATATATATATATATATATATATATATATATATATATATAT
>BGPR01043743.1:0-12844 GCA_013235015.1 Araneus ventricosus | reverse complement strand
TAAATTTTAAATTATTGTATTACTTATTCTCTTAAATTTAATCAACATACGAGTATTTAGTAATTATATTTTCTTTCCTAGAATCTTTTCCATTTTCCTTACATTTATTACTTCTTCTAAGTAAATTCATTTCTTTCAGACCTAATAGTTAAATCATGCAGAAAGAATTTTGATTGTAAGAAGAAACATCATACTTTTGTTCTGAACTTCAGCAAATTTAGTGATTCATTCCGATTATTAAATTCTAACTAATCTGAGGAACTTTTAATATAAAATTCCGTGATCTATTAATCCGAAAAAAAAAGTTAAAAAGTGTATCTAACATACGTTTTATTCAATATTTTCAACAAAATATATTTTCACTAAAGAACATTTAAAATTTAAAGAAACATTAAACTCTAATGAACTTTATCAGAAAATAATATGGTTGTTTTGTAAGCAACCACTACGGATATCGTCTTAGTTTGTTGAGACTTCCATCGTTCTTTAGATATATAATGGTATTTTTGGTAAGCACTCATCATACATGTCGAAATGCCATTGTGGTTGTTACATAGACACAAACCTAATAGTTGCATGGAAACATACCTAATAGTTACATGGACACATTTATAATAACAATAATGTGAATATTTTTTTAGAATTAATGATAGTACTGAGAAAATTCAGGGCTTTCTTTATAAGTGTCAGTTAACAAATAAGAAAATATAAGGCAGGTTTAAAACATTCTCTTTAATTTGAACTTTGTAAATAGGCTGCTATAGTAAGGAAAGTATTATAATATCTTTAAGGAAAAAATGACTGAAATATTAGAACATTTCTCCATCTAAAATTCCGTATACCCACATACACACATGTATATTTTTAACTACCTAGTACAGAAAATTACGAAATCATATTTTATAAAAATAATATTTGTTTACATCATCATGGGGCTAAATACCAGCTTCAAATTTACGTGACAAGTTGTCAACATGGGGTCAAACAATTCAATTTCGTTTAATTATCCATCAATCTGGCCGCCTATTCCGCCAGGGACTGTCGATATACAAAACTTCTCTTAGCAGCATATTAAGAAACGACTCAAATTTACTCGATGATTTTTAATGCAGACTAAATTCCTTGTAATGTGCAGTAAATAGCACAACGGTCGCTTTCAAAGACAAGCTTGACGATTAAACCCTAAACCAGAGTTTCTCAAACTGTGCTCCGAGGAGCATTTAGTGCTCCGCAAAACAATTCTCAGTGCTCCGCGAAAAGGGAGGACATGTTTAAATTTACATATTTTTATTAAGCATATTTTGAGATTAAAAATATTTTTCACAAAATATGGAACAAAAATATTTTACTATTATGACCTTTTGCGCTCTCGGTGTGTAACAAAAAATCTAGTATAAATCATTTTTCTCCGATACAGGTGAAACATTGACTACATAAAAAGGTAGTCGGCATTCAATGTGTCAGTTTCTCGTGCACTAGTCGACAAAACAAATTTACGTCCAGGCAAAACCAGACAACACTGAGCCAGACAGGGACTAGACCCACTCACTGTCTCCGCGTTTGCAGAAACAATTAGCTTCGAAACCTTTCCAGAAGTATAGGAAAAATTTTTATTGCATATAAAACTGGTTGTTTACTCACTTCTCAAATCAGCTGCATTTCAGTCAACATTCAGTCGAGAACCGACAAATTATAAAGTTCATTGTATGCAATTTATTATTTCTGTAGTTTCTCAGATTTTTCTTTTTGATGACAGAATATCTGTCTTGTGGAGGTTTCTTCAAATACTAAAGTAGTGATACGGGAAATAACATCGATTTTCTTTCAATGGGGATCGCTGGCTGGAGACGGGTCCTTAAAAAACATCCAAACTTCTGCCAAGCCAATTGGAATAGACGTGGAGCATCAACATCTAAGAGGTATATATTCGTTTTGATTTTTTCCTGTATCAAAATGGTTAAACTCATTACGATATTTTAAAATCTTGAAAAATTAGAATCCCTAAAAATAAAATTTTACTATTCTCGAGTAAGATTTTGCATTATAGAATTTTTTTAAAGTTTTACAATTTTACAGTAATTTTCTTTAAAAAAACCCCAATGAATCTTTTTAGATGCAATATCTTATTTAAACTTTTTACTGAATTTATGCTGTTGTTATATATAGCTAATGTTCATATTGCTTTCTAATTGCAGTGCGAAAGAAGATAGAAGTGTTACTGCTGCTGTACTAGCTGGTTTTTCGGATGATTCATTGACTGCAGATGCAACAGAACTTCTTGATCTTGAACTATCGAACAAGTTGCATAGCTCTACTTCCTCGGATACAAGTTCCACAATTAAAAAAAATTTTAAAACGAAAATATAATGATTCTTATTTGGATATTGGGTTCTCTGAGACCACTGATAATAAACCTCAGTGCGTAATTTGTGTCAAAGTCTTTTCGAACAGTTCAATGTTTCCAGCAAAAATGCGTCGTCATTTTGAGGGGTCCATCCAGAATGCAGGGATAAACCAACTGACTTTTTTAGAAGGAAGTATATTGAACTCAGGAAAGTCCAGAAATGTATATCGTATCATTCAAAAACTGGCACGAAAAAGCTTTGATGGCATCTTACTTAGTCAGTTACCGAATTGCTCGAGCTGGTGAAGCCCATATTGTTGCTGAAACCCTTATCAAGCCTTGTGTAAAAGACATTATCGAATGCATGTTTGACAAAAAAAGCTGTAAAAGTGACAGACACAATTCATTTGTCAAATGACACAATTTCGCGTTGAATCAGGGACTTCGCAGAGAATGTGAAAGCTACTTTAATTTCTCGTATAAAATCCACCAAGGTTTCGCTTCAAATGGATGAATCAACTAATGTTGCTGGTTTGGCAATATTAATGGTAATTTTATTCTATCCATATTTGGACTCTTTTCATGAGGATTTACTTCTCTGCAAGCCATTACCGTCTACCTCAACTGGCACTGAAATATTTAAATTATTAGATGAATTTTTCGTGGAGAATAGCATCCTATGGGATAACTGTGTTGATATACAAAGATGGAACGAAAGCTATGATTGGTAAGATGTCTGGTGCAATCACAAAAATAAAAGGAAAAGCCAAGTGGTTCAGCAGCGTCCACTGCATACTTCATCAACATGCTCTTGCAATGAAGAAAATGCCACCTTTTAAAAAGGAAGTACTGTCTGAAACTGTTAAAATAATAAATTTTATAAAATCGCGACCTAAGAATAACAGGTTGTTCAAAATCTTATGTGATGACATGGAGAGTCTGCATACGTCTTTACTTCTTCACCCAGAAATAAGGTGGCTCTCCCGTGGTAAATGTTTAATCCGCCTCTTTAAACTAAGGAATGAAGTCGGAATCTTCCTGAGAGACAATGATTTTTCTTTGGGAGAGAAGTTGTGTGATGAACGTTAGCTAATGAAATTAGCGTATTCGGCAGATATATTTTTAAAAAATTAGTGATTTATGTTTCTCACTTTAAGGAAAAGCAGTAACTGTTTTTGATGCTACTGATAAAGTGGAAGGATTTAAAAAGAAACTGAAGTATTGGGTAGACTACATCAAAAACGGAAGCCTGGATTGTTTTCCACTAACAAAAGGATTTGGAGAAGAACTCGAATAAGACATTCCTGCGGATATCTTAAACGAGTTTGCAGTTCATCTTTTGCGTCTGATTGATGATTTCAACTCTTATTTTCCGAAAATATTGCATGAAAACTTAAAAGAAAACGATTGGGTTGTAGAACCATACTCCATATCCAAAAAACCATCCTCTCTGACATCACAGGAATATGAATGCTTACTTGATTTGACAACAGATACAGCGATAACATTAAAGTTTAAAACTGAGAAATCAATCTCAGATTTTTGGTGTACGCTAAAAGATGAATTTAAAGTCCTATCAGATAAAGCGAATCTTATTCTCCTGCCCTTCGCAACCACTTATTCAGTCCAAACAGGATTCTCCGCATACACCGCTACTAAAACAAAATACAGTTCACTTCTCAATGCACAGCAAGATATTCAGTTGCAACTATCCGAAATTCAGCCAGATATAATCTCATTGTGCAAATCAAAACAGCCTCATCTTTCTCATTAAATTTCAGTTTTCACGAAACCAAGTAAAAAATTGCAAGAAATGTAATGATGCAAAATTAATAAAATAACTAATTGTGGATCTGGAATATTTGCCCTGAATTTATTTCCATTTTTTTTCATGTGTGTGTTTTTTGTCTGCAATGGGAAATTAGTGCAGAAAAAAAATAATAAACGGTGAAATCTAATGTCCTGCAGGCTCAAATGACGAAACTACTTTGTATCGTCAATGCTGTTTTGTCGTTCTATTTACTAAATACAGTATATAGCTGCGAGATAAGTTTTAGTGCTCCGCGTTAAATTTCCTAAATTTCCAATTTCAAAGGCGCTCCGTGACTGAAAAAGTTTGAGAACCGCTGCCCTAAACTATGCAGAAGTCCATATAAGGGTCGATGTCTCATTGAGGATGGGAATATAAGGGAAACATGGGATACTTGATCCTAATTTTAACTTTTCTTATATTTCTCGAATATTTTGATTGTTAGCAATATAAAATGATTTGTTTTTTAAAATAAGAAATGTATTTTTGCTGATATCTCAGGTAATCATAAAATTAATATATTTCATAAAATCACGTAGGTGCAAGTATCCCTAAGGTTAGGGATACTTGACCCTACATGCAAATAATACTTAACTTTTTCAATAATGTGCATGTACTCGAAATTTAGATATTAGGTTAAAACTACTGAATTGAAAACGTCTTAAGTATCAGAACATATTAATGAAAATAATATCAAAAATTAAATAATATGCCAATTATAAAGCACAATTGTTATTAATTTAAATAAGATTTTAAATTAAATTATTCTAGTTAATAAATTAAATCTATTCATTAAATTAAATTAGATCAAAATTAAATAAACAATTACAATACTGAATTAACTAAATGATAAAAATCATAGCAATGGAATTAGGAACCTAGTAACGTCTCTAGTGCATTGAAGCCGGTTTGGGGAAATTATAATAGAACAGAATAGCACAAAAATGAAAAAAAAACTAAGATGTGTTTTACATTATTAAAAAACTAAAAGAGCTAAATCGACTTACTCGGTTCTCCTAATATTTTAAAAAAACAAACGCAAAAGAAGAAAATATATTCTAAGAAAATTCAAACCAACAAAGAGCATTAAATACAACCAAACGACGACAAACAATTCGAGCAAATGATTATTATTAAAATAATAATTGAATATAAATCGTTTATATGCAAGCGAGGAAAAATGGATTTCAATTCTTTTTAAAATTCTTACTAAAATACTTCTTTGTATTATTTGAAATTATCACATTAAAAAGATATTTTATTCAATTAACAATTATTTCCAAACTATTTTTAAAAGTTCATTCTCATATAAGGCTCAACTACCAAAAACACTAGACATTATGTCATTAAACAAGGCGAAGGCCTTCCACCCAGCTTGATTATTTGTGTTGCCATATTGGCGACCAGCTGCACGACACGAGAAAGTTGATGACAACAACACAATATATTTCGGTCGAACATAGAAGCTGCAGTAACTTTTTGGTCAGGTCAAATATCAATAACTTGACGTATTACAAATAATCTAAAGATTGAACCAATTAGAATTAAGATATTGCACAACATCGTGTATCAAATTATAGCTCTAAGTATGCTTAAAACTCGGAAATATTTTAAGTTATCATATGTTCAATAGTAACCTTCCAATCCACAGAGGAATGAAAAAAGAAAATTTACTTTTGGGCATATATAAATCATCGTTTGATTTCCGAACCTTACACTCTTCGATTGTAGTATAATAATCGAATAAACTGAATATTGTTAAAAAGGATTACATATTTGAAAAATATTATTCAAAAAATATTTTCTTAATATATATATAAAATTAATGTTAGTTTCTACCTGGTTGCCTTTCGTGCTTCTTTCGAAATACATCGAATGAGGATTCACTTTCCTCTCAAATGTTCTGTAGCATTTGCAATATAACAACTTGGATTTCAGGAACGCTTCTGCACTTCAGTTCATCAAGAGAAAGCAAAGGAGTTTGGGAGACTCAGGCCTTCATTTTAATGGCAATAAATTTAATCAGGTTCCCTTGAAGTCAAAATACGTTGATCGAACTGAAAACGATGAAATTTATTGTTCAACTGCGCAGCTTGTATAGTTTGTACTTTATGAAAAGGAAAGAATTTTCTCTACAATCATATGCGGCATGTAATCTGCACAACTTCTTGTCTGGTTTATATTCTTTGACAGTAAGTAAACACTTCTGGGACGCTTAATGCTTCTTCTGTCACGTGGCCGGTCTTCCTTCTGTTTGGTTAAGGTATCAGCTACTCATTTTATGGAAGTGTTTGAATTAACATCTAGGCAGAATAATTTTCTGAAGGATATTTATTCTACGTACACCTAAAGCGGCGTTCTGTAATGTCGACTGGATTTGTTTAAGGGGGTGAAGGACAATACTCATATTCTATTGTGAATTCGCTATATTTAATTCTGAAGACAGAATCGCCTACAATGCAAAGCTGCAATGACCACAACAATGCTTTTACAGTTGCATCTTATGATTCCCTATTCAAATGAATCAGAAAATTTTTTTCGAAAGGTATTAAATGCAGAAACATCGACAATAATTTGTAAACCTAGATGCCTGTATGGTTGCTGAGCAAGAAGTTCAATGATTTTGATCTAAATTATAAAGCTAATTCCCAAGCAGTTGCACAAAATAGAGGTTATTTTAACTACAAGTTATTCATTAGTGCGTTGTTAGTTACGAACATTTAATATCTTTGCTAAGATTTCTTAGACTCTTCTCTTGTTTAATGGTGATGGGAAAATACGTCTGGCAACAGATGAATTAGTTTCCTGGTAGAAATATGAGATGGATTCGAAAAATTTGCCTCTGAGAAGAATTTCACAAAACTACGAATTCCAATTTAAACGTTCGAAGTAGACAAGCTCCTCTGAATCAGAATAACAAGGCATCAAATGTTTGTGGCTCGGTGGAATTCTTTGAACTGATTAAACTTCTTCTCTCCTACATTAATTTGATTGATAATACATGTTTTGAATTAAAGGGAATTTATACTCAATTTTTTGACAAAACTAATTTTTTGTTTGAAAAGTTTTAATTATAGCATAAAATTATTTCACCGATTTCCAGAGAGACTGCTCTTTATAAACACTGAGATTGTCAATTCGCATCATTAAAATTAGTTTATGTTTAGACGTGAAGCCATAAAGAGGAATGAGTTTAAGGTTTGGTTGTGTTTGAGATATCTTAAAAGGAAACATTATATGAATAGGGTTTTTATTATATTAATATTATTTTATTATGCAAACTTTTATGTTAACATTTTATGCTTATCGGAAATTCAAGGGGCTAAAGAAATAGTCGAATTACGAACGAATTCGAACTAAAACGTTCTAATTAGACAAGCTCCGCTGAAGCAGAATAACAAAGAATTAAATATATGTGGCTCGGCGGAATTCTTTGGACTGATTAAAAATCTTCTTTCCTACATTAATTTGATTGATAATGCATGTTTTGAATTAAAGGGAATTTATACTCAATTTTTTCCCAAAGCTAATTTTTTGTTTGAAAAGTTTTCACACTCGAATTTCTGTAACCCCCCCCCCTCAAATATCATTTTCTTTATAAAAATCTTGTGATACCATAACAAATTTTCCCTGTCGCTTTATATATATGAAATTAAAGAGAAATTTCTATATCAGTGATAAAAAATATTTTGATTTGTGATAAAATTTTTTTAATACTAGAAGTTAATATTTTCTAATGAAAATTAAAACTAATTTTTTTAAATTTGTAAGAGAAAAATGGAAGTAATGCTACGAGTATTGAGAGAAAAATCAATTATAATTAAAATCACAGCAATTTAATAAGCTGTGAAAATTGTCTGTCTTAAACTGCATATATTCGTGATTTCCATATGTTTTGCTTCAGTATTATATATGATTTTCTTCTGTCGCCAGTTTATTTGTTACGATATGAATGCCAACCCAGATAACAAATGCGAGAAAAATCGTTATATTTTCGTTTTACATTGATGACTTTACATTTTTGGAATTTTTTCATCCGTTTGCGTTACTTAATTACTTTAAAGGGTATAGCGCAGCTCGTGCTGCCATCTATAATCCATTCTAAGATTATATTATTTTCTTCAATCCAGATCAAACGGTAGATGGCAGCATGAGAAATTGAGAATTCATTGAAATATAAAGAGTAAAATCGAATAAAATGCAATTAACAAAATTTGAAAATTAGTTTCAAAATCTGTCAATTCACAGTGAAGATTAACTAAGATTTCTTTATTAAACATGAAGAAAATTTTACAGGTATCTTCCATAGAACTAAATTGCTTACCTTCTAATTTTTCGTGACTAGCGACTGAGTATTCTAAGGTTAATAATTTTTTTTAAAGTTGTGATTAAAATAAGAAGCCAGTACCCTGTGATTTAATCAAATTTTTGCTTTCATCTCAGCGCTTAAGATTATCTAACTGATTGCACCGTTTGAGCGCTGAAAGCATCTTTTATTTACAAATAAAGAGCTTCAAGAAATAATAGAGCTTCAAGAAATTTGCCTGAAACATTTTTGAGCATATTTAAAAATCAGCTATGAAGTTTATTGCCAAAGTAAAGATTTTTTTACATTACTTCATCAATTATCGATTAACACGATTTTTTGAAATTTTATTTGTTCGAAAGCTTGTTGACTTCATTCCTTGATTAATAAAGCTCATTCATGTTTTCAGAATAATACGTGCGAATATCTAAAATTTCAATGATAAAAATTTTTCAAGATATACGCTACATTGAAGGAGTTGAAGCATAACCGGCATAAATGCAGAAGTTCGACTCTAAGTAAATACTGAATCTGCAGAAATGAACTCTGTTTATGCAACTTTAAAAGATCAAATGTTGCATTTTGAGTCTCCATGAATGCCATAACAGAAAAACGCATTAAGTTAGACTGACGACGAGAGATCAACTTGTAGACAGTTCTCAGGTACTGTGACCCACAACTTATGGTATCTGGCTCTGATGAAAAAGTTCCCAGACAGATGATGATAAGTGGTAAAATAAAATAAGATTCCACACAGTAGAAGAGCTAGGCGGATGACGTTTGGTATGTTGTTGTGGAGGATGCAGTTGTAATTCGAATATGCAATACAATTTGTTAACTTCAACTACACTGTGCTGAGTGTGACGTCACATAGGAGGCGCTGACATCAATCTGAGAAAAAAATGCTCAAACATTCTTCTCCTCTCACTCGCGGCAATAATACGTCTCCACGCTTAGCTAGGTGCGGTGTGAAGGCCGATTTTAGTTGTGGTTTTAAATGTTTTCTAAGAAATTTTTGTTGTGATAATATGGTCTTATGATTGGAATCAACCAGCACACTTACACATCCTTCCTTCACTCAACCCATATAATGTTGACTTCACCAAATCCCAACATGGTGATCCGAGTGAATTACAACATTGTCATAACACGAAAATTATAGATTTCAATAAAAT
Source organism: Araneus ventricosus (assembly GCA_013235015.1). NCBI lineage: Eukaryota > Metazoa > Arthropoda > Arachnida > Araneae > Araneidae > Araneus > Araneus ventricosus. The sequence continues at coordinate 3,209 of BGPR01043743.1, read as the reverse complement.
TTTTGACAAAATCCGTTACGGGGAAAATTGTTCATCCTTGTACATGTGGATTTGATGATGCAAAAACGCAAATAACTAGAGGGATAAAATTTAGTATAAGGTTTTATCATTAGTATTGTAGATCTGTGTAAAATTTAGGTTTCAATCGGAAGAAAGGAAGATGTTCAAAATGCATACTTCGTTTGCTTCACTATACTTCGAAGCAAAAACTACGTCATATTGTATTAAAATACGAGCAAGTCGGGGAGAGAGCACATCTGATGGTCTTTTCTTAATTTTAAATCTTTAGACTCTTGAAGTCTGAAAAATAAACAAATAAAAAATGTTGATCAAACATTTCCGGATTTGGCCCAGCACTTCCTTAGTTCGGCCTGGTTGCAACTCACTTTTGTTGTGTGATAGCTGCACGTGAATCACAAAAGACTTGGATTTCCATATTGCCACATAAAAAGTTTTGAGTTCCATTTTACGATTACGATTTACGAAATTTTTGTAATACATTTCGTTCGAAAGATATGAAGAGTGAAAATCTCGAAAATAATTTATGAACAACCTGAAATTATTAAATCTATGAAAAATTTAGATTTTTCCAGAAGAAAGGACATCGTCTGTCTAAAAATTATCTCTGTTAAGATTTCTTAGAACATCCTCTGGTTTAATGGTGCTTGTTAGATACGCCAGGTAACTTTGATTAATTAGTACCCTGGTAGAAAATATGTGAGAAGGATGGGAATAATATGCTTTAGAAAAAAAATTACAAAATAGTGAAATTCAGCTGCAAGCATAAAATCATTTTACCTTTTCCCACTGCATCAACTGCTCAAAACTCACAACTACACTTTGCATTATTAAATTAAATTTACATTTGGACATGAAAATATCAGAAGGAATATGTTAAGTCTTTTGGTGTGTTTCAGATGACATAATATTGTTCTAAAAAGAAATTCATAGAGCCAGATAAAAATACGTCGAATAGCGACGAATTCGAATTCAGACTTTCGAATCGGTCTTCACAGTATCAGAATAACGAAGAAATAAATCTCTATAGCTTAGCTAGATTCTTCGAATTTATTATTATTTTCCTCTTTAGTTCGTTAATTTAGTGAAATTACATGGTTTGAAATAAAAGAAAATTTTAATTATTTCACATATTTAACTAAATAAAAAGATTTTGCAGTATAATTTATGTTTAATAAAAGTAGATGAACTTGTTCATAAATTTTTTTATGATAATGAATCTTTATTTGCCCATTTGTGTGTCTGAAGAACAATTTCGCTTTCACTGATAGGGAAAAATTATCATTTGTCTTTCCATAAATAATAAAATCAAAATTAGTGTTAGAATATAAGGCAGATTCTCATTTCTTTTACTTATAGTAACTAATTATACTAATTAATTATTATACGAGCCTTTGCTAGTGGTCAATAGAAAGCATAAAATATGTTTTTGTTTTAAAGGAATAATACAGATTAAGGGATACAGTAAAATAATTTTTATATTAATTAATTATAATAAAAATAAGGTGGATATATATAAGAAATTTAAATTCTAATTTTAAACAATTTATTTTTGAGAAAAGGAAAGACTTGATATTCCCTTATTAAATGAAGGGACATTTCCTGGAATCAATGGCCATTTGGAATGATATTAAAATATTTTGCAAATTTCGAATTTGTGAAATTGCAATGCGGAAAAATAAAACGTCTTTTCATACAAGATGGTGTCGTAAAATATAATTTCAAACACATATAGCTGTTCACTTAACAGAAATCAAGCTTAATATTTCCCAGTAGATATTATAAATATTTTAATACGTAAATAAAGAAAAAAATATATAAATCGAAGAATCCTCACACATCCAGGTCCATTTACTTGAAATCAACATTTAAAAAACATTCGTACTGAACACCAGTCTGAATTTTTACACTCACTATAATATAATTTTGTACACTTTCATATAATTTCAGCACATGCATAGAACTTTGTGAATAGATAATGCAGTTTGGATTTTACTAAGCTGTGTTTCCAACGTTATTTCTTTTTAAAGAAAAATAACTGATTTTTAAAAGAATTATGAGAGAGAATAGAAATAACAGTACGAGAATATCAAGAAAAAAATCAGTTACAGTTAAAATCATTGGAACATAAGCTGTCCAGTGGCGGATTTTAACAATATGAGACCCGAGGCGCAAAATTATTTTGAGGCCCCCTCCTAAAAAAATTCTATTGATGATACAAATGTGTAACTTAAAATAACTTACTTATGCTTTTAATTCTAGGTATATGTTTATCTTCGTCAATTAGTTTGAAGCTAATTCTTGTATTGTTATTTATCTGATTTCTAACATTTATTTTCTCTCATTTTTACAAAGAATATACACTATGTGATGAAAAGTATCCGGACACTTTCGGATTTTCACATTTTTTATAATTTTTCCGGAAAGGCTAAACCGACTGTCCTTGAACTTCTTCTATGTAAAGATAGACTTTAATTCACATTTTACAGTGAAGATTCGGTCACGAGGGCAATTAGGGGGGCAACCAAAAAGCGGATGAAGGCGAAAATGGTGTTTGACCCATCCTGTTTCACAGAAAGCCCCGCGATGCTAGCACCTATGAATGGTTATGTTTGATGTGCGTAAATATTTACATGCATTTCGTAAACATAGAAAAATATTTGAAAAAATATAAAGTTTTCTTAAAAAATTCAGACTATTCCCGTTGTCTTCTGTTATAAAACATGTAGGATTTTCCAATTTTACGAAAATTACAGAAAATGTGACTAATATGTTAAAGCTTGCGTAAAATTTGGAAAATACTTCTGTATACTCAGAGAAAATATAGAGACATTTGTAAGTAATAAATTTTTTACTGCGCATGTGCAGAATTAAGCGTAATTTTTCTTTCTACTTCAAACACAGATATATAGAACAACATATGAAGATTCAAGTCGAATTACGAGATTTAGAGAAGAATATTGGCGTGGAGTGGGAACAGAATTTCACAATTCTTCTAAAGCAAAAGAATAAAGAGCGTTTATCCACCTATATTATTCAAATGAATCTTCAGATAAAAATCGTCGAACTGCAATTTAGAATTATAATTTTATTTATAAGTATTCTTAGGTATTTCAAGCACATTTAATTTGTAAAATTCTATAAAACTATTCGAAATTCAAGTTTAAAAAATATTAGAGCAATACGTAACT
>BGPR01043742.1:0-12845 GCA_013235015.1 Araneus ventricosus | reverse complement strand
CTGTTTGGTATGCATTTCAAGCCTTTAAAGGAGTAAGTGTAACTGGAGATGCTTAAATCATTTTGTTGTTGTTATGAAAATTAATTTTTAATTGTTCATTTTGAGCATCCGGCTAAGATTTCGTCCTCGAAATCTTACCGCGGTTGAAAAGGACGTGGTGTGTGATGTCCGAAAATAGCCCTGGTTTTGCTTACAAAAGGGACGTAAATATTACTAAAATAAACTAAGCCAACCCACGCACGTAGCTACTCTACACTGATTGATTCATAGTCTGTTAGTCAGAATGGAGCAATAGATATACAGATAAGTCGGATATCCAACCGTCCGGTCCACAACGCTGCAATTTTCATCGATTTTTCGCGTTGACGACCGGTTTTGGCATGGAGCAGTCGAATGTGTGCGTAGTGTATCTCTCGTGAATGCCCATTATGAGGATGTGAGTGGCTAGTTTCTGACCATCCTCTTCTTTCCATTTCCAAATCTCTCCTAACATAAACATCTTAAAATGCATTTAAATACTCTTTTTTCGGATATAACTTCTAACTTCTGCTTTGAAGTACGGGTTACACAAGTTGACATTTTAAAATTAAAAGTTCCTATGATATGAGGAGTGAATTTTACAAGGTGGTTCAAATCTGAATGCGAATGAATTTTTTGTAAACTCGCCGCTTTAGTCCGCTATACTGTTTGAAAGTTACTAGAGTGATAAGAAGATGCAACAACGACATGTGAAGAAATTCATCGTTGGAGAAAATATCCATTCGTCTGAAATTCACCACGCATTCCAACAAAGGGAAGGAGTTCCTTAAATATTAATGGCATATTAACAGAAATTTATTTCTTCGGGTATTTCTTCATGAGAAATTTATTTATGAAATGAAAAATTGGTTTTGCTATTGAAGATTTTGAAGTTAGTCCGATTTCAAATATTTAGATGACCCCTTATGAAAGTTTTAACCATAAACTCTTTTAGTATACGTTATTTGCTGAAGATCGGTAACCTTTTTTAAACACGCAATGAACGATTTCTGAATAATGCTAGGTAGCTTACTTTTTTTTCCGCGACTATACATGAAGAACGCACTAGAGAAAAACCACGGTACCCTAGAGTGAGTGATAGGGAGCCAGGAAGCTTCTAGATGTTCCAGCCCTTTGTAAGTAAAACCAGAATTTGACATAAAAAGTGGTTTGATTTCATAGATTAGATGCGGCCGACAGAAAGTTAAAAGTGTATTGCAATTTATTTTTCTTCTTTCTGGTATAACTTCTATGTTCTTTCAGATTTCTGCTATGAGTAAGAGAAGTCGAAGTATATTTTTTTCTAATTAAAGATTCTTAAAATATTAAAAGCAAATTATACAATGAGGTTAACTCATTTACTGGAGTAACTCGTTTGTCAGTCTCTCGACCTTGAAATACTGGAGCCATAACCTCCACCTTATCCCCTGTTTAGTTTAGATCCTGTTCAACCCTGTCTGGGAGTTGTTAGAGTGATGAACGAACAAGAAGTACCTCAGAGAGCACGCCAATGAATTTCGATCAAATACCTCGTTGTTGAAAATGCCGTGTAATCTGAAAGTCACCAAAACCAACAACAGTGTTGGGAAGAATATTTCTCAAGGACCCATCCATTTCTCAGTCTCGTGCGTTTGCGGATAGGGCTACTTGTTGCAAGACATGCGATTTGCTGACGCCATCATCCATAGTATTCGGCAGTGGATGACCCGCCAATCAAAATCCTTTTCAAAATGGTCATCAGGATGCTTCCAGATTGTTGTAAAAATATGTTGACTCTGGACGAGAGCTCTTTGGTGACACTTTTGTGCAAGTAAATTTCTGGCAAAACGTTTTCCTAATTATGTTCCTCACATAATGAGCCAACTTTTAAAATGTTTGAAGTTGCTAAATCTAAAACTGTGATTTATTTAATAGCAAAGTATGAAAAATAATTGTATCCCTACGAATACACTGAAATTTAAAAAAATTAATTAAGAATAGACGGAATCTGAAGAAATAATTAATCAAAAATGCGTTTTTTCGATGGAAATATCTCGTTCTCAACTAGTTACTTAAAGCAAAAGTTCAAAAGACTTAATTTCTAAAGCAATTTACGCTTCGGACACATTTATTCATGGAACTGAGCTTTTATGATATATGTATCTGTATTTTATCAAACATGTGTTTACTGAATTCACTGACAAAGAAAACCTTTGCTGTACACCCCCTCCCCCTTGCATTTTACATTGCTACCCCATATTCTATTTCAAAATGACTTGTTCCTGTTTCTCTGACCTATCTATTAAATCTATCTAAAACTTTTAATTACCCTGTATAAATATCTATAAATTAATGAGTTCATAATTCAAACAAACCATTTAATGAGATTCGAAGTGGGTCGATTATACATCCATATGGCCTAAAACAAATACGATTAAAATTAGTACACTTGCGAATTAATGTTCGTCGCTTATACTTAAAGAATTTTATTAAGTCGAAAATACCTCTCTCCTAGTCACAACGGTTGCAGTCAATTACCCTGTAACAATATACTTCCAATTTATTCTATTAGAGTTCCAGCGAATCATACATCGTTACTCCATATAACTTCTACTTTATATTTTTGCAGTATGTGTATGATAATGTTTTTAGGCCAGCATACGTTTTGAAAATGACGAGATGATGAGCTTGTTACGTACAGAATTTAATGCTGTTCAGCACAGACAATTAGAATACCGAGTTTGGCACATCGTTACCTCTATCGTACTAACTGCAAATTAAGAAAATATTTCTCAAAAAGGTTATAAGATTTTTCATTAATTAGTAATTAATTGTTCTTCTAAGAATTTCCCAGAATGATTTCGGAGTAAAAAATATTTCTACTATCTATCATTTAACATTCTATTTATCATTTTATTATTTATATTCTATTTATCATATGAGAGATTCATTCAAACATCCCGGACGTACAAAATGACTTATGTCAATATATATAGAATTATAGTTAAATAGTTAAGACGGGATCATCTGTTGAAGAACAACTTCCGAACGGAGAGCATACATTTTGGCGTATTGGATCTTTGCATTTCTGTTTTCTCACGTGTGAAATATGTGAAGAGGGAAAGTTTTATGATGGTCAAAAAACTTCTTCTTAGCATTTTTCTGAATATGCCCTTTAATTTCGAAAACCATGTCTGTTTATGAATACAATGGTTCCAAATACATGAATGAGCTGTATGAATCAAATATTCTGGGTGTACTCTAAAATTATGTGTTTTGTTTAGAGTTTTGACAGAATTTGTATGAAGGAAATCTGTCGGTCCGTCTGTGTGCATGTGAACAAGATAAATCAGATATGTTACCATCTGGACAGATGAAATCTAGCGCATTGCTTTATCACCTGAAATCGAGCATCTATATCAATTTGGGACAATATCTTTGAAATATTAAGCAAATGATAAAACCATTAGAGTAATTTCATTCATCTTTCCTTTTTGTAGTTTTTAGTTAACATGTTCACATGCAGACAGGTTAACAAACAGATTGCTCGGAGATGGATTTCATTAAAATTTGACAAATTTCTACAACTTTAGTGTAAAGTCGAAATTCCAAATTTTAAATGAGTAGTTTCTTGCATTTTTGAGCCATCTAAATTAATTTTGAGTCGATTTGATAAATATCAACAATTATTTTGCAGATTTGTAATTCCTACGGTTGATTTACTGTTCTTAAGATAACGGGTTTTATCTCTATTTTCTCTCTAATAATTGCAAATTCTAATTGACTGCGGTAATCCGTCAAAAATGTTTTTTGCACCTGGTGGCTTTAGCCTGAACGAAGACGATATGATAGATTTTAGACATATAGATCTAAAGTGTTTCAGTTAGGAACGAGATCGCATGTACAGGGACGGAATTACAGATTTTGTTCTGACCGATTTCCTCTACAATGTGATTGAAATCTAGAATTTTAGTATGAAGTTAAGATGATAAATTTGATTAATATATTTCGCGGTGTTTTGGAATTATTGCATTTGCAGACAGGCATGATTTCCAAAGCAGAAACGTATTTCATGACTGTAGCGTCTCTTTCGGAACTTTTTCTCTAGCCACAGACATAAATGAACAAGACTCTGGCAGCTGTTTTTTTTCCTTTACAACTTTTTTATATGACAGAAAAACCATTTGATGAGACAGTTTTAACCCTCCATTAATATTCGAAGGTAATCGGCTAAACTATCACGAGCGGCATGGGTACAATGCCAAACATATTCAAAATTTTTATACTTTCTTGTGGTAGTAAGCGGTATATATCAAAAAGCAGAAGGATCTAATACAATATCGGCGTTTTATTGAGAAAAGGCCGTTGCGTATATAAACGTAAGGATAGGGAACAAAAATTAGCGATTTATTATGATAAAAAATCTTCTGATACAATGAAAGACAATTTTTTCTTGCTTAATAAAGAGAAAACGTGTCTGATATTTCACGACTTATTTCCATATAACTACTTTCAGAATTGATTACACGAAATGCAAGTTAACTTTTAAAGGTTTCTAAAACCTGAGAGTCAGGTTTTCAAACGTTATCAGGTTTTATAAATCTAAATCTGTCTTGTTTTAATAACAAAAAAGAAGAAATTTAAGAAAAAAGAGGAATTTAGAGTTCGGATTAATTTTTCTTTATTTTAAAGAAAATTAATCTTAAATATTTAAATCGGTAAATTTAATAATTAAGAGTTATAATTCATGATTGATGATCGTCTCCTTCACAACTTTCTCTTAAACCTTGTACATAAATAGGCGAAAGAAATTTTTCGTTTTTTTCCGTCTTGTCTTTCAAACTATTTAGCACTTCTGTATAAATTGTACTTTTGAGAATTCCCTTTTCTTATTTTTGGCATAACTGATGCGCTTAATCTTCTGCTTTCTTGCTCCCAGAAGAAATTTCGACTGAAGTAGTTAGAGATCGGAGCAAAATATATCTACTTTGAATTATCATAAAAACCTAGCAGACATTCTATAACGTGTTACGACAGGTCATTAAACAACTGTAGGGATATATAAGGAATACAGAAACATGTTCTACTACATTTACTGCAGAACGTGGAGACGGAAACGCAAAGGAAGACCTTTATAGAGGAAGGCCTATCTTAGTGAATTAAGTAAAACAAAAGGATACACCTGCTAAAATGAACAACCCACATGTAATGGAATATGAATTCCCGATAGCACCACTATGTTTACTGCAGAAAATGGTGACGAAAACGCAAAGAAAGGTCATTACAAAGGGATCTATCCTAGTGAATTAATTAAAACAAAAGGATACACCTGCTAAAATGAACAACTTAATGCAATGGAATATAACTTTCCGACAGCACAACAATTCGCTTGCATGAAGAAAAACAGGGCAAATAGTACGCAGTACGGCAGATGCGATAATGGAAAGTAGGTTGCAGCGTCAACAACGAGCATAGCATTTTTGAGTACATAAAAAAGCAAGAGCTCAAAACACTTAACTTCTATAGCGATTTACATTGTGATAAAATTGCGTTTTGTTGATTTGTGAATCTGTATTTTATCAAACGTGTGCTTACTGAATTCACTGATAAAGAGCCCTCTGCAGAATGTCTGGGGGGGGGGGGGGGCGATACGCCACCAGTTGAAAAGACATTTTTGAAAAGGGCATCAGGAGGCTTCCAGAACTTTGGAAAGGGGAGCACATTGACGACTGACATGGGCAAGTAAACGTATGGCAAAATGGTTTTTAAAACATCCTGTTCCTCTCGTATTGTATCATCTCGTAAAATGTATGAATTTTAAAACATATACGTATATGCTAATTAATTGCAAAGCCAAAAAAAATTGCATTCCTATCAATCCATTTCAATTCAAGAAAATAATTATGAATAGTCGAAATAAAAAAGGATAATTAACATTAAATACGTCCCTATATCCACTGCGAAATTTCGGGAGAGACACAGACGTTAAGCAGCATAAAAGTTTTTGAAAATTTCATCCAACCACTTTATAAGGCAACACAAATACTATTTGACGTGCCTGTTTAAAATCCTCGTTACTTATTTTAAAAAGTTTTCTTATCCATCACGAAAGCACAACATAATGTAAGTGCCCATTTTTGTTGAATGTTAGTCAAGGCGGGGTCTTCTGTCAAAGAACACCTTCCGGATAGAGCGGTTGAGTATCGAATCTTTGCATTTCTGTTTTCTCGCGTGCGAGACATCTGAAGAGAGAAAGTGCAAGAAGTGGTCAGAAAATTGGTTCTTAGAACTTTTCCGAATCCGTCATTCCATTTAGGAAACCACATCTTCTGTCTGTAAATACAATAGTTCCCAAACGTAAGAAGCTATATGAATCAAATTTAATATCTTGTATTAAGACTAAAATTATAATTTTGAATCAGAATTTGGACGGAACTGGTGTCCGTCAAACACGTGCATTCAAAGAAGATATAACAGAAATTTTACGATCTAGAGGGATGAAATTTAGCACGTTGTTTTATCACTGGACATGCACATCTATTCAAGTATTGGTTAATAATGAGAGAGAAATGGAGGAGTAGAAACAATCGTTAAAAGGGAAAGGTTGAAAATCAAGAAAATTTACAAAGTGATACTTAAAAATAAAAAATACCTCACTTTAAAATACAAAATTAATATTAAAAATATTTGTTAAATGCATGCTTCCCTTAAAAGTGTGGCTTGTTTTATTTTTTATTTCTGAGATAACAAAATTTCAAGGAATTAACAATTTCTTTCTGTAACATGTATGTGAAGAAAAAAAACTGGAAACTTGATTAATTGATCAAAGCTAATCCCCTTCTTATATCATCATCCTATGCTAAAATAAATAATAATAATTAATAGCAAAGAAAGAAAAAAATTTGTGCTCCGATCAATCCACTTAATTTTTTTAAAAAATATGAATAGTCGATATAAGGAGAAATAATTAACTTAAAATGCGTTTCTTTGATGAAAATAAGTAATTCAGAAAATTTTCTTTTAGACTGCGAAATTTCGGGAGAGACTCAGACTATTGCAGCATAAAAATTTATGAAAGTTTGATCCTACCACTTAATAAGGCAACAGAAATGCTATTTGACGTGTCTGTTTATAACCTTTGTTAGAATTTCATAATGCAATTACTATCTATCTTGGAAGGCACAATGTAATGTAAGTGCCTATTTATGTGGAATATTAGCCACTGCGGGGTGCTCTGTTTCAGAACACCTACCGAATAGAGTGGATGCCGATCGAATCTCTGTTTTCTCGCGTTCGAGACAAGTGAAGAGCGAAAGTGTTATAATGGTCAGAGAATTCGTTCATAGAATTTTTCTGAATCTGCTCTTCCATTTAGGAAAACATGTCTGTCTGTAAATACAATAGTTCCAAAACTTAAGGAGCCACATGTGAATCAACTTTATTATCATGAGTTTAGACTAAAATTATAGATTTGTATCATATTTCAGACGAAACTGGTGTAACGAGAGTCTATCCGTCCATCCTCGCGGATGCAAAGAAGATATCAGAAAAACGTTACGATCTAGAGGGATGAAATTTCGCACGTTGTTTTGTCACTTGACATGCACATCTATTCAAGTATTGGTTAATAACTTTCAATGATTAGCCAAATTATAAAGCCATATGCTTACTTTTATTCATTTTTCTTTTGTATTCGTGTTCGCGTCTCCTTCGATCACGCAGATAAACCCATCATTATTTATCCAGACGGCCCCAAAATAGATGACAGAAAAGACCGTGCATTTTGCGTCAGGGAAAATAACATCTCTACAAATTTCGAACGAGGCACAGATACTTGCAGCATAAAAATTCATGAAAATTTTCATCCCACTACTTTTCAAGCAACGGAAATGCTATTTGAGGCGTCTGATTAAAATCTTCGTTAGTATCTTAATTATTTCAACCATCACGGAAGGTGGAAAACGGCGTGTTTCCAAGTTATATCGAAAGTTAGTTAAAGCGGCGTCTTCTGACGAAGAACTTCTTCATCTCCAAATGGATTCGTTTTGGTGCAACGGATCTTTCCGTTTGTTTTTCCTCGCATGCGAAATGTATAAAGAGGGAAACTGTTATAATGTTCTGAAACTACTATGTTCTTGGTAGTCTCATGAATCTACTCATTTCGGAAAATCATTTTGGAAATAATGTCTCTGAATACAAGAGTTCCAAAACTCGACGAGTTAGATGAATGAAATTAAATATCTTACCTTAATGCAAAATTATAGATTTCCATTTGAGTTTGGACGGAATCGATGCAAAGAGAGCCTGTGTGTCCGGCAATATGTATGTAAACAAAATAAATACGTTACAATCCAGATATATGAAATCGAGCACATTGATTTATCACCTGAAATGGATATCTATGCAATTTTTGGCATCTTTCAAAGATTAGACAAATGATAAAATCGTTCGCTTAGTTTCACCTTGGTTTTCTGTTGCTATTATTTTTAAATGAAAAGAAATGGACAGACTGAAAGAGCCCTCGGAGGCAGATTTCGTTGCAAATTTGGCAAAATTCTACAATTTTGGTGTAAAACCCAAATACCAAATTTCATATATGTAGATTGTAGAAGCTTTGTGCTTTTGTGATATCAAACCGAGAGGCATAATTTCAAAAATGTTCTTTCTGTACTCAGGGTGTAAGACGCGAAGATTCATTAAAATATAGAGTTGCTATATTATAGACTTTATGGTAAGTTTTGTCCATCTAGATCGTTGCGTTTTTGATTTAACGTGTTCTCATGAAGGCTTCATTTTGACTGATGTTCTAAAAAATCTGATTAAAATCTTCACTTTTAGTGTGAAGACGGAATAATAAATTGATTCATCTATTTCGAAGCTTTTGGAATTGCATTCACAAACAGACATGATTTCAAAAATGGAAGTCCAAAATCGTCAAATTAGATTACAGTGCTTTCGCTTTGTATGCTTTTTCTTATATACTTAATAACTTTGTATAATTAATAATTTTTCAATTTAGGTTGTCTTGCATCTTTAAACCGCGAAAGTGTTTGCTCATTGCATTGAAACAACCATGATTATTGCTGGTCAGTGTATATAAATCATTTGAAAAATTTGGTTAGCTCTGTTGGATTTTCTTCGAATTTGGCAGGAAAGTTAATTGAAGCAATAAAAAACATAGTAAGGAGTTTTATCTCGGAATGAGGAATAATGGAGAATTTAATGAAATTTGACTATCTCGATGTCATATGTTTTGACTATTACAATGCTGTCTTTCACCATATACTTCTTAATGAAAAATTTATAAATATTACAACTTTTCCTTAGGTTGACTTGCGTTTTTAATAAAGAAAACTTAGATTCATTTTACTGCAACAAATAGTGATCATTTTTGACGCATTTCAAGAAATTCAGTGAGAGTGAAGCACTTGAACAATTTGGTCAGCTCTGAGTGAATATATTAATCTGTACAGGGTCTGTTTATCTGAATGTTTACACTTGTTTTGAGCAAAGAAAGCTAAAGTTGTTAAAAGAAACCACTTTTTAAAATAAAATGAAAATTATGCAGAGAATAATCAGAGCGCAAAGTATGTCACTGATTTAGTTAAAAGCGATCTACACGCACAAAAATTAGTATAATTAGAAAATTTATAATTTTTAGTACAATAATAAAATTGCTTTTTAAAACCTAAATTAATAAATGTACTTACAATATCCTGCTACATTTCACGCTTTTTACTAAAATGTTTGGTTAGTAATTTGCAACAGTCTTAAAATATCACATTTTTTTCTCGATTTTTTAAGCAGCCATGACGGTGATCTAATACCGTTCGGTAGCATTTCTGGACTTTGAAGGAATATGGGTAGCTGCAAATTTCAATCATTTTGTTCTTTTTTTATTAAAAGTGTTTTGTTCATTTAGTTATGAAAAAATATTCATCAAGAAATATATTTATTTTATCTTTTAGCAAAAACTGATATATGTGGAAATGTTGTAACATCAAGAAACACCATTATGAACAAAAATGTAAAGATAGGAAACTTGAATTTCCAGAATTCATTTTCCTTTGAAACAAAAATAAATACAGGTGCATAAAACGGTAAAAATTCACAAATAAGAAATGTATTTCATGGTCGATAGCGTTGTTTTGGGGAACTTTCTCTTCGACCACGTGGTATGCTTTTGCGTCTTGTCCATTTATATATTATGCAAAGGAACGAGACGCAAAGTGATTTTTTTGTGTAAAAATTCAGTAGATTTTTGTTTCACCACCTTTTTTCCTGACATAAAAACCATTTGAAGTGTCAGTTTGAACTCATTAATTGTCTTGGTTTTGTTCCAAACAATCAGGAAAGATACGAGCACAATGCAAGTGTCAAAAGAACATCGTGTAAGGAACCGTCTTCTCTCCATGCACGCCTTGGAAGGTGAAAAACGCTTTTCCGACCCTCTTGATCTCTTCTTTCGTATCTCTCCTACTCAACAGCATAAAATGCATTTTAAATCATTTTTTCCATGTTTGAAAAATTCCAATGGGTCCTTTGTGTCTTTGCATTGAGGCACCAGGAATACAAGCAGTCGTTTCCAAAATCAAAGATTCCTAAGATGTGAGAAGTAGAAGGCTGCAATTTACAAAACCTTAATCATCAAATCGCGAAGCAAATGAATGAGCATGTATTCTTATTGATTCACTTAAATTATAGAAAATAAATTATAAATTAACAACGCAATATTAACAACTGCTGTTTACAGTTTCCAATATAGAGTAAAAACTTAGAATTTGTACTTACAAAAACCCATTAACTTAAAGCTTTTAAAGTCTTAAAGATTACAGTTTTAATTATAGTTATTATTTATCAGCATTAAAGATGGATTGATAACTAGTTTACTGCTTATAAATTATATTTTAACTATATCTCAAATATCATATCAATGATCATTTATTTTGATTTTACAAACGGTTCCGATGCTGTTATTCATGCGACAATGTTGATGTCCTACATTGAACTTGTGCTCCATTTAACCTGTATTTTACACTTAGATTTGTGTTCTTTTTCTTTTACATCATACATACAACATGAAAGAGAGCCAGCTCTCCTTTTTGGTTTTTACAGCCTATATTGACACTATGGGAGAAGAGCATCCCAACATTAAGGAGGCAACTGATAAAAGGAGGAAATGGGGCACTTTAACAAAAACAAACAATAATTCAATAAAATTAACATCAAATATTGCAAGGATTACAGAAAACTTGCAAGGGTAATAGGAAAATAACAGGTTTACAATGATTAAATTGCTAATATTAAATTTGGTTGGTAATAATATGAAAAAGTATTTAGTGAATAAACGAATATCGCGGCTTGAAAAGAATTAGAAAAACTCACATTTGAATTATAAAACGGAAGATAGTAAACTAGCCCTACACTTTCTCATATGCACCCTAACAAATGTATCAAACCTATGCCACAAAAAATTGAGGGCCTTTGACACGGATACAAGTACTTAGATTTATATTGCCCTCGGAGACTGTAGCACCAATACAAGCGCAAAAGGGCAACAATGCAAGCGGGAAAGGGCAACAAAAGGGCTTAAATACACCATTGGTGTGTTTGGTGGAAAAGAGTATGTTGGAAGAAAACCTAATACGTTAGAATAATTTGAAAATACTCGAGCGACATCGGTGTCCGTTTGAGACAGTTTGAGAAGTTCGCTATAACCGAGGAATGGTTATATCCTGCGTTCGTTATACCGAGATCCCACTTTAAATATTTAGCTTAAGTAGCTCAAAAGAAATCCCCCTGTAGTTGTGGCCCATTTTGTTTATGACATATGTTCTATAGTAAAAATTATTCGTTTTTGTATGCTTAAAAACTTACTGAATTTGAGTAATAACTATTGTATCACCCTGTATGTATTTGTCAGTAGTAATCTATTAATTCATTGGAACAATTTAGAAAATGAGTTTGGAAAAAACTGAAATTAAGAGAAATATCGTTCTTCCATTACAAAGAATTTAGTAATTTGCAAATAGCTCTCATAGAAACAACAATTGTAATCAATTACGCTGAAACAATACAACTGAAATCTATCCTCTAACATTTATAGCAAAGCGTCGAGGCGAACAACGTGTCCGAAATTTAATTTCAGTTTTCAGACTTCTGTGATTTTCCACTTGTTGAATATCTTTTTATATCTATGGAACTAACTTTTATTCCGAAACTTTTGTACCTAATAAAATTATCATTTTGATCGCGAAACTACATACCAGATTTCTTTCATCTAAACTTTGATTAAAATTGGTCAAAAGCATGCGAATATATAGACGGAGAGATGGAAAATGCGTTTGACGGATTTGTTCCAAAATTTGATACAGATCTACAACTCTGGTGTTTAAATATGTGCTAATTTCATGCATCTTGCTCTTCGTTTTTTCGAGATATCATGTCCAGATGCTGGGTGGAGCAGACAGACCACCCTTGGACGGATTATGCAAAAATTGTATACAACTTTTTGGTTTTGGGAAAAATCATTTACGCGCAAATTAGTGCAATACACTACAAAGCTCCAATTCTGGAGTGCTTTCCGCTGGATTGTTTCCTCTCGACATTCTCGTAAACCAACACATAATGACGCGTTCTGCTAATTTCTCTTCACACCTCTGCAGAATTCTCGTCTATCTTTTTGCAATGACTACTGTTTTAAAAAGGAGTGGTCGAATTTGCTTTGAGTGGAGCGCTCGTGAATGCGGTCTTAGATGCGAATGTCCACGTTTCCGACCGTCCTGCTGTTTTTATATTTCCGTATCTCTTCTACTACAAACAGTTTTAAATGCATTTAATCTCATTTG
>BGPR01043741.1:0-12845 GCA_013235015.1 Araneus ventricosus | reverse complement strand
GATTACTTAACTTTTAATCATAAAAAAATATTTAAAATTTCACTGCCAATGAAAGTGCACTGAAATTTAGTTACTTAATCTGCTAATTTTATCAACATTTAATTAAATTTTAATCTAATTTTTTTGTGAAACTATAATGTTTTTATATAATACATTTGAGATAATTTCCATACTTCTTTTGAAGATATCTGGTCATTATGTATCTTTCACAGAAACTTAAAGATTTAATATTAAAAACAAAGTGAAACATGGATGTAAAAAAAAAAAAAATCAAATATTTTATTCAGCAAATTTTTTTAAAAAGTATTCCAACAGTGTTTATTTTATATATTTCAACATTATTTTCTCATTTAATGAATTTTAAAACTATGTCTTGTAAAACCTATAAGCAACGTACTATTAAAATTTTATTAAATGCAAATTTTAAAATACAATTACATTATGTGTGCAATTCCCAACAATAATAATTAAACTATGTTTAGTGTACTAAAATGCATTTTTAATATCTTTACCATTAGTAAACCGAATAAAAGACATTAAAATACTTCCAAATGAACAAATTGATCACAGCCATACTGCAAGGGAATAAAATTAATTCGTTCTGAAAAAAAGCACTGTTGATAGCTTTCATAAAAATTTTAAAAATGAAAACGTTCATTTCAAATTCCTGTACACACATTCCATTACATTTCGCAAATCAATCGAAGATAAATTCATGAAATTTAAACCCGTTTACATAATAAAATCGGATTAGTTTATTGTCATTTTATTAAAAAGAGTGCGTCCTGCAAAAGATCTATATTTTCATGCTCAACAAAACACAATCTTCATTCATAGCATTATTTTATTATGGTTTACCTTCAGCACAACATTCATATTATTTTGCATACCAATAAAAAATGAGAATCGTAAAATTTAATTTTGTGTTTACATGATCAATTTAAATGAGGTTATATCATTTTATTAAATAAAAACACGCCTGCATAAGACCTAGCTCCTTCACGCAACTGCTATTCCCGAGAACCGATTATGCAAGCAAGCAAAGCAGTAGAAAAATGCATCCTATTCTTGGCGAATAAACGCATCCTCTATCGGTTGGTGAAAACGTTTTTCTCGAAGGCAACCATACAGCAAGCCGTCTTTCAAGCACGCCGCCGGAATAAAATCTGTTCTCCGGATCAGCTATTTCCTCCATCTACTGCTAATGCTTTCCCCCTTTCTACCATTCCGGAACAAGATGTGTCCTCCGGATAACGACTATTACATCTGTCTGATGCGTAGTATTCTATTAAATATTTGTCTTAAAAAATTAATAATAGATTCAAGTAAGATTCCCTTGCTATTTCAAAATAAAAAACGTTTTCATATTTAATACCATGAATACGTTGAATCACCTGCAAAGGTGTTTTTATTTTGTATTAGCTTTTTACCTCTCAGTTGTCAGATTTTCTTGTGTCATTTTAATTCTTTCATAAAACGTAATACTTCTAGCAAATCTTAATAGTTTTTCATGTCTACCAATTTATGAAATTATAAAAAAAATATATTTTACTTACTTACTTTATTTATTATTAAAAAATTCTTTAACAAAAATTTGCAAATTTCAAGATCTCTTGTATTTTGCAAAAATTGCTGTAAAGCTTATGGAAAAGTACCAGCGTTTTTACCTATATTAAAACTAATTTTCTCAAAGTAGATTTTCAAGTATCCACTGTTAAACATAATAGTGATAGATTTTTAACTTTTATATTGTGGGGTAGAATAAAATTTAAAAACCTATGTGGTGTATCTCTGGTGTGTAAATCAGTCAGTTTAATAAGTAGATTTTAGGCATGTTTTTTTTTTTTTTTTAACTTTGGGAGTGAAATGTTAAGCATTTTTAGTATCGCAGTTGTACCATTATACAAGCAAAGATAAAAATTCTATTGGTCTAACATTCACTGTTAAATTTTCTGAACTAGGTCATTTCCTTTCTAATCTTAAGTTCTATAGAGTGAGCATTAATTGTACATATGATTTCTAAACATTTCTATATTCCAAAGCTTATGATGTAGCTTCATTTTCTAAGATTAATTAATTGAACTATTCATACATTTATACTAATAAAAGTAATGATGAATTCTGATGCAAAATTTTACTAATTTTTAAAGTAATTACAAAATTTTATTTCATTATTTATTTTTTCATTTGTGAATTCAAAGATGCAGGAGAAAAACTAAAATGTATACTGTATTTCATGAAATTTTTTTTCTATATGCCTCATATTTAGAGTTTTGAAAAGGTGCTGCACATATAAGTTATTAAAAAATTACAAGTCCGAATAATATTCTGATTATGTCCATGTTTAATTTGTTTGAGATTAATAAGGATTTTTTTTTTGTTGTTACCCTGTAAAAGTGACAGCAGAAATATTTAAAAAAAACTAATAAAATTTATAACACCACTTTATGCTAAATACATTGATATATTACCACTTGAACATATGAACATTAAAAAAAGCTTTAGATGTACTTCACATTCTTTTGCAGTTTCAAACAAAAATTTAGATTGTGAAAAACACAAAAAATATTCAAATACTCTTTCACAACTATAAATGCAAACCATGTCAGTTGTAATGTGTTTACTTTCTTTGCATATAGGACTGAAATTATTTTCTTCTTTCTGTATTCTGTCCTACTAAAGTTTAATAGAATTAAAGCTCTGATAAGTTATTAGGTATGAGTTTATTTTTCAGGGTAGAATAATAATTTTTGACAGAAAATATATTGAATTCATAAATTAAGTAGGCTTCTTTTAAAAGACATCAAACTATTTTGAATGCCAGAATAAAAAGTATTGTTAATGAGAGATATTCAACATATTTTGCCTTTAAGAGGTAAATTTCAAAATGTTATAAATCATTCCATCTCTCCTTTATGCTTAAAAGATAGAAGAAATATTGTTGGTTACTTTGCTTGTAAACAGTATAATGACAGCATTTTTTTATAGTTATTGATATTCTTTCTCCCTTCTTAATTTTCTTTGTTTTTAAGTAAGGATTAAGTGTTATTGTACATTAGTCAGATAACCTGATATCGTATTTGGATGCTTAATAGATGGACAAATTTCTTGTATTTCATTATTCTCTTTTGTTCTAGGCATAGGAAACAAAATAAAAGAACTGCAATGTAATTAATATGGTTGCTACATATTTGAAAGATTGTATTCCACAAGGAAAAAGCAGTGTAAGTAAAATTCTTTCCAGATATTTCTGTTTATTTTCAAATTTCTATTAAAAGTTGGTTTGACATTCTGTCATGTGTGCATTTTCATTTATTGTTTTTTTTCATGAGACTAGTACATAACATATGTGTTATTAATACCAATAATTTGCTTTAAGAATTAGACTGACAGCTATGACATATTCATTTATGTGTATTTGAGATATAATTTTTTTTGTATGGTGATTTCAATTTTAAGCAGCTAGCTAGTGAAAATAGCAATGACTTCAAAATTGAGGGTTATTCATTTTTTAAGTACCATTTTGTTATTTAAAAAATAAATATTCAAAATAAGTTATGAAAAAAGGTATAATAAGTGTGATGTTTATAGAAATAAGTTCTTGAAACATTAAATTTAAATGACATTAAGTGTAGCTGCAATTGAATGTTATTTGAATCCTGTAATTCAGAACAATATTTCGAATATCTCCACTTTATATTAGTTTTTAGAGTCTTTTTAAAAAATAAAATGACCTTTTTAAATCTTTTGTTTAGTAATTATTTGAAAGTTTTCATTTTATCTTTATGATTTTAACTACTAACAACATCGATTAATACATACTTTTATTGAACTTTTTATGGATCTTACTAATTTAATAGTAATGAGCATAATTGTATGTAGTTCCACTTGAAATCAGAAATTTAATAAAATTCACAATTTTGTTATCAGTTGTGTTTACAGGCATTGGACACTTTTTTTCTGTGAAAAAGTACATAAAATAAATGAAATGCAATTATTTCCAACAAAAATTTATTTAGAATTTTCAGAATGATCAAGATGTTTCCTTTAGTTTTAATTATTACAAACACTGTGTGCTTGTGCTGTGAAAAACTGTTTAAAATAGATGTAATGTAATGATTTTTAACAAATTTATCTCGAGTTGTAGAATTATCAAGTTACTTACATTTATTTTAATTAGTGCAAACAGTGAATCAATTTGTCCATGATTCCATCATTAAGTGCTATCTTCCCACCCCTGATGTGGCTATATATTTCGTACAGGTGACCTACACAGCTGCAACTGAGCACAGTTGTTCCCAAGGGATGCAGGGACACTACGCAAGCACTCGTTATGGCGCGCGCGCCACCTATTAGTGGATACAACAAAACAGCCTTTACTTAAAAAACACGCCTCGTATTTTAATGTTTAATTAGTATTGTAGTACATATTTTGTACCACACACTTGAAAGCGATGAATGAGAATTTATTGTACCTTCTGTTTTGGTAGTTTCTGATTATAGATTATTATCTATCCATTAGCAGATTACCAAGATTTGCCTGGTCATTTTCTTATCAAAACCTTATGATGGAAAGGAAAAGGGAAATTTTTAAAAAAACTGCATGTACTTTGTTATATATGTGGTTTATAAACTACACCCGTTTATTAAAGGATTCAATATAGTAAAGAAGGGGTCATCTAATTACATAGTAAATGTCAAACAGAAGCGTGAGTCAAATGATATTTTTCTGTAAGAAAAGTATCGTAAAAATATACTACTACCCAGAAATAAGTAAAAAAAGGTTTTGCAAATGCATAATGCTTATAGATATATTTTAATATAAAATTCAATATCTAAACAATGAAAACAATTTTACACCATGCCTACCTATTTTTTTAAAAAAAAACTTCTTTTGAGAATAATTCAAAAACTGTATATTTAAGTGCAAAATAATAGATATTTTATTATATTGTATCTTTATCATTACATTTTTAAAATTTAAGTGATGAGCTTTCTAAATTTTTAGAATCTATGCATGTTATTCATTTCCAGAATCGGCTAGTTGAACCGTATTCTATGAGGATATAATAGAAACATTGACATTTTGATAGTACGAAAAATCTCAGTTCCCTTAAAATAAAGATTAATATCACTTTAGGATGTATAATAAATCAGAAAATTCATGCCTAATTCAGTTATCTTCCTCTTGTCAGTCTCCGTAGCAATTGTATTTAAATTTTGTCAATTCAATTTATAAATTAGTAGGACAGTCAACCAAATATTCATCTTCTTAAAATTAACTATTCTGGGAATTCTTTCTTCTATTCTTCTGAATTAACTTTTTCTGGAATATATTCATTCACTCAAAAGACATATATTATAATTCTTCCCTTCATCTAAAGTATTTTTCCAATGGGAACCATATGTCGATCTCTAACGGTTTAGAAATTAGCTAATTGCACCACAATAAGTGTGGACACACTGTATATATACCATATTTCCATTTATATATTTATTGCATGTACACATTCATGTAACATAACATAAAACAGAGTAATAATTTTAAAAATAACTTTACCTTGAAATATCTTAATAGTTATTTATAATTATTTCATTTGTTGAATTTGATTATATAATTATTAAATATTTATTATTTTATTATATGTATTTTATTTGCATTTATAACAATGCATAACAAGACCCACTAAAGGCTAATGTACCCACTGTTGAGATAAACATAATTTTGCATGAAAACTTAAATTTTCATTGAATATTCCTAATTGTTCCAATTGTATAGTTTGAGATAATTAAGAAAACCTAAAAGGGGAGGATGAAATCCAAGAAGCTAGCAAACTTTGAATTCTATTATCTCGAAACCTATTTAAAGCTAAAACAAAAATAAAAGCATGCGTTTATAGGGAATTTTGTGTTCTTTAATTTTTGTATCACCTGCTCATTGAAAATTGAATAGTTTTCGAATTGTCCAATAAAAACTAAATAAGGGGGATGAAATCCAAGATGATGACTAATTTTGAGACCCATTATCTGTTAAACTATTAAAGCTAGAAGAAAACAAGAAATAAAAAAAAAAATAAAGCATGCATTTTTAGAGAATTTTGCACTCTTCAATTTGTTAAAAAAATTGTAATTTGAAAACTGAATAGTTTTTTGAGATAATCAAGAAAAACTAAAAAGGGGGAGGGGATGATAATCCAATATGGCCTCGCGAGCTCCATATTAGAGTGTGGCAAGCGTGGTAAAGTATGGAAATAACCATTTGTAATGAGATTTTTTTAAGTCTGTTGTTCATTCTTTCATAACTGTGATAAATTTTGAGAAAAAATTATTTTTCTGAAAATAATAGTTTGATTCTTTTTTCTACTATGATAATTTGACACTGTAATTTTTAAAAAATTGAGGCTTGCACTTCTGTCATTTTGTTAAAATTTATTTTTAGTGAATGTTAGTGTTGTTTAAGAAAGAAAAGAATAAAAGAATAAACAAGTTGAAAATTATTATTTTGCAATTTTTCTTTCTTATTCTTAGCAGTTTCAAAGCCTAACAATTTATCTAATCTTTTAAGGTTGAAAAATATATTGGTTGGACATTCATATAGAAATATTGTCTTTTATTATGACAGTTGTAATCTCACCAGATATTTATTTTGAAACTGGAAAAATTAACTTTCAATGGAAACTTCCTATTTTAGAATATCTTATTGTATTTGCAAATATTTCTTCAATTTGACATTAATATCTCCATACAGCAGCTTTTAAATAAAATTGTCGTTGGACTTTTTGGCATGCATAATATAGTTTTCATCATTTTCTTGTTCATGTGTTTTATTGAATAACTAGCAGTACGCGCACGGCGTTGCCTGTGCAATCAGGACTTAAACAAAATGTTAAAAATTTGCGACGTGAAAATCATTATTAGACATCAAGCAAAATATGCGAGACAAAGAAACATGTTAAGACACTGCCGATAGCAGTACGGCACAGCGTTGGCCATGGAATCAGGACTTCAACAAAATGAAAATGCCCACATACAATTACATCAATGAAAGTTTTGAAAACGAAATCAAAACAAAAATATATGTATATATTATTTAGTTTGCCGCTTCCTTTTCCTCTCGACAATGATATTTGAATTATAGGAAAACAGTACCGTTAATCTAAAAACGATGTTAAAAAAGAATTAAATTGTGAAATTCATTACACCGCAAGCAAAGTATGAGAGGCGAAGAAATAAGTTAAGACACTCTTGAAAATAATAAATAAATCATCTCCGTGCAGAACGTGAAAGTAATGACATCACCGCAGAAGGAATCGGATTGTAGAAATGCATGCTGGAAATTTAAAGTTTATGACGTCACCTGCCGCGAGGAACGTCACGCACCAGCCAATGAAATTGCAACAATGACATTCTGGGAAGTCTCCGGAGAAAGTCTAGTGGGAGGAAGCTCGCTAGAGAAAAATATATTTGAACTGACCAGGAAAAAATTAATTTAGAAAACGGAAAAAGATATTTTAACCGTTCTTGTTTTAAATCCGACAGAAACGTTCCAGTTATAAGCTGGAAAAATTGAAAATGGTAGCGTTATTAGAACGTCGGATAATAGAATTTAAAGAAATCCGAAAGAAAAATTAAAATGAAAGTGACTATTTTTCAAAAATTTCTCAAAATTAAATAAATTACGTTAGACGTACGAAATAGAATTCATTAGAAAGGAAATCGTTTGCTCTTTCGGATGGTGTATCTATTTTTTTCGCACAATTATCCAAAACCATGCTATTGAGAAATTAGTGCGAAAAATCACCCAAAACATTAAATAAAAAAATTTATAGATTGAATTTTAAAATTCCGGTTTCGAGGTGCATTCAGTCACCATTATGACTACATGTGTGCCAAATTTCATCGCCGTAAGTGCGATAGATTCGTTTCGACATCGCGCACACACACGAACATTGCCTTTTATAAGTATAGATTTACCATTTTTCTATTTCGCGCGCTTTTCCTCTTTTTATTTTTTTATTTTTTTGCAGTCTTATGCCTGTGGTTATAAAATTCCCTTTCATCCACCAGGTTACTTCAAAGATGCCCGGATGCGACAGAACGAAAGGCATTTCTTCAAAGAAGGCGAAACATTGTGAATAGATAGCTGTCCTTGAATCAACTTCAGATCATTTTTTAAAAAGGAAAACATCAATGCAGAACATGCAGGATGGAGACGTATACCAAGACGAATGAAACACATCTAATGAGTGATCTGTCTGTGGACACAGTTGATACTGTGAAACATGTCGAAAATGTAGATGACAAGATTAAGAAATATTTCACATGTAATGTCTGTGGTCAGAAATTCTATCAGAAACTACTTTTAAAAACACATTTTCAGACCCATACGAAAGTAAAACCATATTCTTGTATTGTATCCAACAAAGAGTTTTCTCAGGAAGGTGATTTTAAAGTACATTCTCAAATTCATGCAAAAGAAAAGCCCTACTCTTGTGAGGTATGCCTTAAAGATTTTTCTTGTAAAAGTAATTTAAATAAACATTATCGAACTCATACAAATGAAAAGCCCTTTTCTTGTGTTGTATGCCATAAAGATTTTTCTAGGAAAAGTAATTTAAATGTGCATTTTCTAACTCATACAAATGAAAAGCCCTTTTCTTGTGATGTCTGTGGTAAAAAATGTTCTCGGCAAGGTGACTTAAAAGTGCATTATCGAATTCATACAAAGGAAAAGCCCTATTCTTGTGATTTATGTCATAAAGCTTATTGTCGTAAAAGTCAATTAAATGTGCATTATCGTACTCATACAAAGGAAAAGCCCTTTTCTTGTGATGCATGCCATAAAAAGTTTTCTAGAAAAAGTCATTTAAATGTGCATTTTCGGACTCATACAAATGAAAAGCCCTTTTCGTGTGATATGTGTGGTAAAAACTTTTCTTCGAAAGGTGACTTAAAAGTGCATTTTCGAATTCATACAAAAGAAAAGCCCTTTTCCTGTGATGTATGTGGTAAAACACATTCTCGGAAAGGTGATTTAAAAGTTCATTATCGAATTCATACAAATGAAAAGCCGTTTTCTTGTCATGTATGCCATAAAGAGTTTTCTAGGAAAATTCATTTAAATGTGCATTTTCAAACTCATACAAATGAAAAGCCCTTTTCTTGTGATGTGTGTGGTAAAAGATTTTCTCGGAAGGGTGACTTAAAAGTGCATTATCGAATTCATACAAAGGAAAAGCCATATTCTTGTGATGTATGCCATAAACATTTTTCTCATAGAAATCATTTAAATTTGCATTATCGAACTCATACAAATGAAAAGCCCTTTTCTTGTGATGTATGTGGAAAAGGATTTTCTCAGAGAGGCAGTTTAGCTAGACATTATCGTATTCATTCAGATGAAAAGCCCTATTCCCGCGATGTATATAATGAAGATTTTTCTCTTAAAAGTAATTTAAATCAGCATTTTCGAACTCATATAATTGAAAGGCCCCCCGAAGACAACGCTTCTTTAGATAGTCATTTACATACATAATGGTTGTTATAACTTAACTGGTAATAGAATTCCATTGGATCCACCAGGTTACTTCCAAGACGCCCGGATGCAACAGAAGGAAAGGTATTTCTTCAAAGAAAGCAAAACGTGAATAGATAATTATCCTTGAAAGTAAAAACATCAATGCAGAGCATTCAGGATGGAGACGTGTATCAAGACGAATGAAACACATTTGATTAGTGCTCTGTGTGTGAAAAGAGTTGATACTGATAAAAATGTCAAAAATGTAATTCACACGAATAAGAAATATTTCACTTGTGATGTCTGTGTCTTTAAAAAAAACATTTTCATAAATATACGAAAGTGAAACTCTTCGAAAAATCTTTACTTATGAAACTCTTCGAACTCGTACAAATGAAAAGCCCTTTCCTTAAGAAATATTCTCTGACAGATGACTTAAAAGTTCATTATCGAATTCCTATAGATGAAAAGATTCTCACAAAATTGATTTAAATGGACATTATCGAACTCGTGCAAATCAAAAACAGCATTCTGTTGTTGTAGAAAAAGAAGTTCTCTGAAGGGCAATTTAAATATTCATGATTGTATTCATGTAAATAAAAAACAGTATTCTGTTGATATCCGTGTTAAAGAACATTCTTGGAATAGTAATTTAGATGGAATTATCTCAAATTCATATAAATAATAAAACAAATTATATTCTTATGGTGTGTGTGGTAAAGAATTTTCTCAATCGATTTTTTAATTAAAATACTTCTCATTCAAATGAAATGATTTCATCCAGGAATATGTGCTGAAAAGAATGTTTTCGTGAAGGTAATTTAATTGTACAGTTTATGTTAAAAAAAATTATAGAAGTATTATTTTTGTGAAGTTTGTCTTTCCAGATTTTCTCAGAAACTTTATTTTATTGCACATTTCTAAAATGTTACAAATTAAATGTTTATTCTTATGATGTAAGGGGTGAATAATTTTCTCAGAACTATAGTTTATAAAACCTTTGCTTGTGATAGGTTTTTGAAGGCATTTTCTTAGCTAGATACAGTCGTACTTCGGTTTCCGTCGATAATCTGTTAACTGCTTAAGGGCCGAGATATTTTGTAACCTACGGTATTTAGGACGAGTTAATTCGGGATAAGTCCTTAAACGGTTAAAAAAACAATCGACGAAATCGGGGACGGACGAAAAACGAGGCAATTATTTCCATATTAATCAATTAAACGCAAGGAATTCGCTCTAAACGCTCGAAAATACATATCAAAAACGCATTTTGTAGCGAATGAGCAGGGTGTTCATAAATCATTGGGCCCATTTCAAAAATTACTATAAAAAAGAGTATTTAGGCAACTTCCTTTTTTTAAATGAAAGAGTAGCTCAAAAAGTTTTATTTCAGATTGGTAGCGAGCCGTTAGGGCGCATTAAATCTGCTTCAGTGGGAGATTCCCAACGGAAGTGTCAAAATGCCTACCGTGCAGCAGAAGGCACGTCTCTGGTTCCACGAAAGTAAATCAGTTGTAACAGTCCAAAAATATTTTCGGTTAGAGTATCGAAATTGTCAGTCTCCAAGGAAGAACTCCATCAAGCTTTGGTATGAGCAGTTAAGGATTGAAGGTCTCCCTCACTCGTTCAACAATTTCGTCTGATACTAATGGTTGTCCATTGTCCAGCACCTTTCCTTTGAAGCACATCTCCTGCTCCCTTAAATTGCTCATAACAGCGCTTGATGGAGTTCTTACTTGGAGACTGACAATTTCGATACTCGAACCGTAAACGTCTTTGAACTGTTACAATTTGATATGCTTTCGTGGAGGCAGAGACGTGCCTTTTTCTGCACGGTAGCCATTTTGGCTCTTGCATTGGGAATCTCGCTGCAGCAGATTTAGTGCACTGTAACAGCACGTTACCTATCTGAAAAAAAACTTTCTGAGCAACTCTCTCATTTAAAAAAAACAAATTTGTTACATTATGCTTTTTCCCTCATTAGTTTTTTAAATGGGGACAATAATTTATGACTACCCTGTATTAAGACATTATTATACAGTTTGTCCGTGAATTGTGGGTCACATTTCAAAAATTAATAAAACACCTAATAGTGTTATAACTATGTTTTTTTTTTTAATGAGAGCACATTGTAATTTTTTTCTCTTCAGACAGGTAACGCGCCGTTACGGTGGGCTAGGTGACCGTAAATTATCGAAAATCTCCCATTTTTGAGAGCCATTATCTGCGAAACTATATTAAAGCTAGAAGAAAAAGCATATATTTGTAAGGGAATTTTACACACTATAATGTGCTAATTCACATGTAGTGTGAAAACTCGATCGTTTTCGAGATATTCAAGAAAAATTGAAGAAGGAAACCAGAAAACGCGCATCGGCGTATGCCGATCGGAAGACATTACTTACGGAATTCTCTCTATGTAGCAAATTTAGAACGCCGTGAGGCCTTGTTACCCATCTGAAAAAAATATATATATATATTCTCCCTCATTTAAAATATAAAAAAAATTGTTGTAACATGATTAGTTTTTTTATTATAAATTTTTGAAATATGTCCCACAATTCTCGGACACTCTGTATAATGAATATAAAGCTGTTAAACACTCTAGTAGTTTCTGAATTCTACAGCAGTAAGGGATGCACTTTACAGTAACAAAACAAAAGAGTTAGACTATTTTTCCATACGTTTATGTCCCGGCAGTGCATTTTCTCCTCCGAAATGAACGTCCTCTTCGGCATTATCTTCCAAATGAGGTGCGTTTCATCACATTTGCACACTTGTTCAGGGGTGCCTCTACGCAGTCTGTGGATTCGGACACAAACGTGTTTCGGCTCCACACTTGTCGGATCTTTCTCCTTCGCCGTATGTTTTCGTAAAATTAGCTGTAAGGCCATGTGGGCACGCCGACGGAATCAGAGGCAAGCGATGAAAACTGAGAAATTATTTATGTAAAAAGTCGATGAAGACTGTAACCGAGATATTACTGTAATAATATAATTATTGAAATAGGAAAATGCTATAAATATGACGTATGTATTAAGGAATCTTCTTGCGAAAATCAGTATACATTATTGTTTTCACAGGGATAAGACTTCCATTGACCACTTACGACTAAAATTTTAAAAAGAATTATTGCAAAAACTTTGATTTATCGAAATAATATTTTGTAATTTTTCAATCGCCACTTTTTTTTCGAAAATCAGATTCACCATTACTATAGGAAAATGTCATTGCTTTCGAAATTCTACTGTAATTTATTCATTAATATACTGTTTTAATTAATTCTTGATTAATTAAATCATTATTTTTGATTAAGTATCGGTTTATT
>BGPR01043740.1:2310-12845 GCA_013235015.1 Araneus ventricosus | reverse complement strand
GACTTAGAAAAGGACAACTCACTTCGAGGGCTCTTACCTACACACCATTACGGTGACTTTCCAGTTTGGCATGGGGATTTATTCATTGCAATAGACCATGACCAGAATCAAATAGATTGGCACACCGATACCAACTACTCCACAGTCACAGAGAAACTAATCCCATAAGAGTTTGGTTACAGGAATATAAAACGAATTTGCGCAAATGGGATTCTTGTGGCTATAGTATGCATACACTAATATCATTTTGTAATTCAATCAAAAAATGCCACAGGCAAAAACTAAATGTTTTCTAATATTTTTTTTAGGATGGTGAAATCAAATATTGCAGTTTAGAAATGTATAATCACCACCAGTAGCATATCATTTATTACATAACCCTTACAGGGCAAAATGATCACCCACAGAATAATGGTTTAACTATATGCTTGCTAAATCGACTGGTTGTGGAGGTCCGCGATGACTATGAATCACATCTCGGCTGTTTTCGCACAGATACTGAAATACCTACGATGGTTGTTGGACAAGTTAGAATGTCTCCCACTTCGCGGAGGTAAGACATGTGGGTTCTGCCTCGGACTGAAATGCTTCTTGTCATGGCAGGAGTTAGGTGGCGTTACAGCATAAAGCTTCGCTGCACTGGGCAGAGTGACAAGGCAATCCCCTCAATATATTTTTTATCCAACGCAATAAGCATTCTCACTTTCAAACAGCCAGCTCTAAAGAAATCGGTGGATGGCCTTTGTTTTGAACTTCAGCTTCCATTTTGCCGCAGGGTTTATTTGGACTATGGGGAGCCAGCCCAAAGACATTTTAATCAGTCTGGGCAACACCTTCCCCTATAATGGCCGTTGCCAGTACTCAGCTAAAGCAGTGATATTAATGAATTGGAATACTTTTGCTACTACCAAATAAAAGTGTATGTTTGGTAAAAGACTAAGACTTTTATTCAGGAATTATTTCATCTAAAATTCAATGCATTTCATATTCAAATGTCAATTGCAATGTCGGATAATTCAGGCCAAACACCCCTCTGGCCTCCAAGACTGGTGGGTTCAGAAAAGGCCAATCACAGCATCAGGCACTGTGGTTCCCCACCAAAAGCCAGCCCCCATTACAGGCGGCTCATGGAGCATTTATTTACAGAGGTGCACAGGCAGTCTTCAGATGGACCAAACCCACTCACAAGTACTATGCCAGGAAGCGAGACTCTCCTTGCATAGGCGGCCTCATCCAGTCAGACTCACCGGACTACCTCCAGAGAAATATAAATGATTTAGCACGGCCGTCCTTGCACTGATCAATGATGGAGAATTCTGAATATATTTCATTTGAAACCACTTTGAGACTGATTTACTACGAGAAAGGGTGGCGACAACGATTTTTTCCAGGAATTCACCCTTTCAAGTTTCATTGACCTTCCCCAGTCAAATCATTTTTTTGTTCAGTTTATTATTTGTGGAAAATCAGTGACTCAGTAAATCATTCTATATTATATAAGGAAAATGCAAGCATCTCCATTTTCACTAGCCCCTATTTGACTGAAATAACTCTACCGCAAAAGCGCGGGTTTTATATCTGAAGAATGATCAATATTGTTTGTTCTCAGTTCCGGTTCTTTTACAATACTCAGGCAATTATTTTTACCAATAAGGAAAATAATGGAGGAGATACTTCCTCGCATGTTCTTCAGAACTCCAAATGCACTCATCTTACTGAATTGCTTGTCACCACTTTCCAGGTATAAAATCATTCAAAAACATAATACCGAGTGTTGGATTACTCTAAGAATGGCACCCAGTGAATAAACTTTACACTTTATTTTTCTTTGGGTTGCTTTTCTACAAAAACTTGTGCGAATATTTTAAAAATTAAAGTGCAAACTAAACTTTAAAATTAACACTACAAACATTTTTGGATATGATCTCTTTCATTCAACTGTGGATTGGAAGTTTTCCCTTTTTCATTCATCTGTGGATTGGAAGTTTACCCTTGAAGATATCACAAATTGAAAGAATCCTGAGTTCTAAGCATACTTTGATGTATAATTTGATACGCGATATTATGCAATATCGTAATTCTAAGTGGTTTAATCTTTAAATTAGTTAGAAAAAGCGAAGATAGAGATACTTGACCCTAATCAGTTATGGGTACTTGACCCTACCAAGAGAACTTCAAAAAACTTTTGTAGGTAGGTAGTACCTTTTGATATTTACTGCAGCTACGATGTTCGTAGCCGACCGAAGTAGTATTTGGGACAGGGTCGCCAGATCAAAATAGTAAAATAAGGCCAAACCGTCTATAAAATAAGGCAGAAAAAAAAGGAGCAAAATTTGAAAATTTCATTAAAGCGCACTTTCCCCCCTTATTTTGCTATAAGAAAATGACTCTCCTTCATGAAAAGGAATGCCACTAGACTGACACATGCACAACATTGTTCTATTTAACTAAAATTCAAGTGATTTTTTTTAAACGTCTACATGCGCGACTTGCAAAAGAAAGAAAAAAGAATTCATTTCTTGTTTTTCCAGAATAAAAATGTTCGACCGAAATATATCAACTCTTGTTAACAACAACGTTCTATATTAGTTTTCAATGTTCTAAAGTTTATTAGAAAAATAGTTAAATCATATGTTAAGAATCTTTCTAAAAGTCACAAGGAAAAATAAAGCCAAAAAAAAAGGCCAAAAAATGAATTCAAAGCCAAATAAAAATTCCGAAAACTAAGGTCTTTTTAAAAAGGCCAATATGGCAACCCTGGTTGAGGAACAATTTTCTAGTGCTGTGGCGTTTGTCGCCAATATAGCAATTACATTAATCAAGCTGGATGGTTGTACAGTAGAACCTCGGGAATCCGAACTAATTGGGGCTGACCTTTGTTTGGATTTCGGGGAATTCGGATTTTCCGGGAAATTCGGTAAAATACTCTTGACATACCGAATGCAGCAGAGTATTGACTCTGGATGCTCTGTGAAGGTTTACGGAAAAAGCACGCGGCTATTCGCTCGGTACAGTGGCAAACAAGTTGAGGATAAAAAGAAGATATCTAAATTTGTTTCTACTCTTTAAGGTGCTGAATTAATTCTTAAATATTTCTTTTAAGTTAGAAATAAACATTAGCTTTGTTTCCGATTCGAAATTGTTATTTTCCCTGCATTTTTCAGTAAAAAGTTATCAGAAAATTTAAAAAAAAGATGTTCGGATTATCCGAAATTTTGGATTCCTGGGGTTCGGATTCCCGGGAATCTACTTTTCAAGCAACCCTTCGCCTTTATTATCGGCATGATGTCTTGTGTCTTTGATAGTTGATTTCTATATGAAAATAATTATTTAAAAATAGTTGTGAATAATTATTTAAAGAATAAAATTTCTTTTAAATTAAATGTGATGACTTCAAATAGTACAAAAAAGTATTTTAGAAGAAATTCCATTTTTTTCCTCGCTTGCAAATAAACGATTTTTATTCGTTTATTATTTTAATAAAAATCTCTTGCCCAAACTGTTTGTTATCTCGTTTGTTTAACGTTTCGCCATTTCTGCTGAGTTCGTCTTTTTTATAGTTCGAATTTTCTCATAGAATATATTTTATTCTTTTGCTTTTATTTTCTTTAAAATATTAGGAGAACAGAATAAGTCTACTAAGCTTTCCCAATTTCTTGTTTTGTACAACAATTCTTAGATTCTCTCTTTTCATTTTAGTGCTAATCTGTTCTGTTCTAATTTTACAAAACCCGCAACTCTTCAACGGATATTAGGTTCACAATTCTATTGATATGATTTTTATCATTTAACTAATTCAGTATTTTAGTTGGTCATTCAATTTTTAACTAATTTAATTTAAAAACTAAATTTTTATTAATAACAATTGCATTTTATAGTTATTCAATTTTTATAATTAGTTTCATTTATATTTTTTTTTATAATTAAGACGTTATTGGAAACGTCGGTAGTTTTCACTAAATATTTTAATTTTGCGTACATAAAAATTATCGAAAGAACTTAAGTACTTTTTTCATGCAGGGTCAAGTATCCTTACCCCTAGGGCCAAGTATTCCTAACCATAGAGATTGGCCTTGGTGATTTCATGAAATATAATTATCTTATACTAGCAATACGCGTACGGCATTGCCCGTGCTATATTGACTTCAACAAAATGAAAAAAAAAAAAACTCGCCCGCAAATGACAAGTAGAAGTTTTGAAAACAAAATGAAAACAAAAGATATGCATTATTTGAATTTAGGAAAACAATACCGAGTACGATAATCCAAAACAATATTAATAAATGCGAGAAACCAGCATGCGAAATATGCGAGACAAAGAAACATTTTAAAACACTGCCGAAAATAACTATCGAATTCATTCAGTTAATATATCTTCTCCGAGGAAAACGCGATAGTATATGACGTCACCTCCCGCGACGTAGGTCACGCACCAGCCAATGAGATTGTAACAATGCATGATGGGAAAGTTAACTCGCTTCGGAGAATGTCTCGCTGAGAAAGCTGGCTTGCAAAAAAACTGTTTGAACTGATCAAGGAACAATTAATTTTTTAAAAAACGGAGAAAGTTATTTTAATTGTTCTTGTTTTAAATCCGACAGAAACGTTCGAGTTATAAGCTGAAAAAAAATGAAAATTAAAGAGTTGTTAGAACGTCAGATGCGAGAATTTGAAAAAATCCTTATCAAAAATTACCATAAAAGTGACTATTATTTAAAAAATTCTCAAAATTCAGTAAATTGGGTTAGAAATTCAAAACAAACTTCATTAGAACGAAAATTATTTGTTCTATCCGATGGTGCATTGATTGTTTTTCAACGACCATTAGAAAAGATACTACAGCCGTAAAAGTGCCAAAAATGACCCAAAACTACACAAAACATTAAATAAAAATTTTTCTAAATTAAATTTTAAAATTCAGGCTTCGAGGTGTATTGAGTCACCATTACAACTACCTGTGTGCCAAATGTCATGGCTGTAAGTGCGATAGATTCGTCTGGACATCGCACACACACACACAGATTGACTTTTATATGTATAGATTAAATGACATATTGTTAAGAAAATGTATTGCCGTTTCTCTGCTATGTAAATATCATGGTTGGAAAGAGACATTTACAGAGATTCTTTTTGGATGTCGCGGGTGGCATAGGCCAGTGGTGCGCAATTTACACTGGCATACAAAAGTTAAGGAACATTTCGTAAAATGCGAGAAATTTGCAATTAATACGAAAACTATGTTTCGAAATCAGTTTGTTCAAAATTTTTGTGGCTCACTGAAATCAAAGAAAATTATTTGACAATAAAAAAATATAAGGCTTTTCTTCAAAAAACGTGGTCACGACCCACCGAGGAGTCGTGAAAAAGTTTTACACAGAGTGAGGGGGTCGGAAATGAAAATAGTTTTCTCACCACTGGCCTATGCCTCACGCAACATCCAAAAAGATAATCTGTAAATGTCTCTTTCCAACCATGATATTTACATAGCAAAGAAACGGCATTAGTTTCGTAACAATATATCATTTACACTGGAATACAAAAGTTAAGGAACATTTCGTAAGATGCGAGAAACTTGCAATTAATACGAAAACTATGCTTCGAAATCAGTTCTGGAGAACCGTGTGACATTCAGTAGAGTATCGTATACATATTACAGGGAAGATTCGGTCACGAGGGCAATTAGGGGGACCACTAGAAAGGGATGAAGGCGAAAGTGGAGTTTCACCCATCCTGTTAGACAGAAAGCGGATAACGAGATGTAACTTTTATCAATGGTTATGGTTTAATGTGCATAATATTTACATGCATTTTCGTAAACATAGCACAAATATTCGGGAAGATATAAATGTTTGTTTAAAAAATCCCAAACTTTTCCGCATGTGTTTTGCATATAGCATGCAGAGTTTTCAATCACATTATTCGAAATTTGCAGAACACTTGACAATTTGTTACAGAAGTACTGTATTAAACTTCAAAGTAAATATGTTGTATATTACAGGAAATATGAGTGTTTGTACTAAATAATTTTTTACTGAGCATGTGCGAGACGCAGCGAAATGTTTCTTTCATAACTTCAAAGCCAGATATATAGAGCAAATTTAAAAAGAATTCCAGTTGAATCCCATCAAAATTCAGGCAGCTGTCGGCATTTCAGTGAGGTTAATTTCAATTTCTCATTAAGAGAAGCTAAATGATGATCGTTCTTGTACAAACTGATATTTTTTTTAAATTTGAATCTTCGAACAGCAAAATTGAATTTTAATAAAATTGAATATCCTGAATAACATGAACACTTATAAATTTTAATCTTCGAATGGTATTCGAGAAAATTCAATTTAAATAATGTCTTTAATTTATAAGTTGCATTTTTACTTTCTCGTTTGCGAAGTATACAAAGAGAAATTATTGTAATCGTCAAAAAATTAGGACTCGAGATTTTGACGATCTCCACGTTTTAGACCCCCCTGAGTCCGAAAAACACAATTTTGGAATCTTGTCTGTCGGTGGACACGATAACTCGGAAACTATTAGATACAGGGATGAAATTTGGTATGTTATCTTTACACACAATTTGTAGGTTTCTATCAAATTTTGGGCAAAATCCGTCCTCGGGAAGTCCGTCTGTCTGTCTGTCCGCGTTAATGTGAACACTATAACTCAAAAACCTGAATAGCTAGATGGATAAAATTTGGTATACAGTTTTATCACCATGAATGTAGGTCCATATAAAAGTTTGGGCCAAATCCGCAAAGGGTTGATTGTCTGTCGGTCTGTATAATCGCATACTTGTAAAAATTATATCTAATAAACCCTTTGGCTTAGAAAAATAAAATTGGTATCACGGATGCTAAGATTAATTATAGATTTGTGCCCAATTTTCGTTTCAATCGGTTAAAAAAGAAGTGTCCAAATTGCATAATTAATTTTTCTGATCCGATTCTCCATGCGCATGCGTACTGGTAGCAATCTCTGTGCACGCGGAAGGATTACGTCACTTTGCCCTTGAGTCGGCAAGAGTGGAACCCAGCAGTGTGTGATAGATGCGTTTTAATCGGTACGCATCTCTTTGAGTTTGATTTTTCTAAATATTTTACAATCACTGTAATCTATAATGAAAAACCTTCTGATAGCCGTTGGATTCTGGGTTACAGTAGGTTCGAATTTTTTTATCCACGCGGGGGGAGGGGAAACGGCACCTTTTTGGGGAAGTATACGAGAAAGTTTAGGGGAGACCACTCCCGCTGGTTTAAATTGAGTTGTGCTGTAGGAATATGCAATAATATTTATCACCACGTTCTTTAATCAAAAGTTACGAGGTAAGGAAACCCGGAAATAATTTGTGGACGCCCCGTATTTCTAAGGAATGTTAAGCAACGTTTACATTTAGCTAGTACTAGCAGCACGCACACTGCGTTGACCGTGGAATCAGGACTTCAACAAAATGGGGGAAAAATGCCCACCATGACACGAAAAAGTTTTGAAAACAAAACATAAGATACACATTATTGATTTTCCCGCTTAATTTTCCTCTCGACAACGACGGGAAGGTAATGACGTCACGAAATCGGATTGCAGAAATGCATAATGGGAATGAAAGCATATGACGTCACCTTCCGCGAGGGAGGTCACACAACAGTCAATGAAATTTCAACAATGCATTCTGGGATCGTCCGGAGAAACTCTGGCTGTTAAATCTGGCTAGAAAAAAACTGTTAGAATTTATCAGTTTAGTTTAGTTTAGTTATATTAACGTCCCGTTTTGAAGCAACATGCGGACTATTTTGGGTTGAACCTCGTAATTTTGAACCAAGGTCAGATGGCGAGGGCGACACTTGAGCTGGCACCCACTCTCGAAGCTTCCACGCCACACCAACGGGAGGGCGTTTGGCCACAACTTGTGATTTAGCGTGGAACAGGCCCATACACGGTGGATCTTCAGTGGCTTCGGGTTTCGAATCTGGAGCCCTCAGGCCTCAAAGCCGATACCTCACCATTATGCCACCGCGGCGCCGTTTGAACCGATCAGGGAAAAATTAATTAAAAAAACGGAAAAAAGATATTTTAACCGTTCTTGTTTTAATTCCCACAGAAACGTTCCAGTTATAAGCTGAAAAATTAAAATTTTAGAGATGTTAGAACGTTAGATGCGAGAATGTGAAGAAATCCTTTTTAAAAATTACCATAAAAGTGGCTATTTATCAAAAATTTCTCAAAATTCTGTAAATTAAGTTAGACGTTCGAAACAAGCTTCATTAGAACGAGAATCGTTTGTTCTTTCCGATGGAGTAACTGTTTTTTAACGCAATTACGGCATCGAAGTGCATTCAGTCACCATTACGACTACCTATGTGCCAAAGTTCATGGCTGTAAGTGCGATAGATTCGTCTGGACATCGCAGACACACACACACAAAAACTGCCTTTTATAATATAGATTGTCATACCGCCAAGAACGCGCATGCGCAGAAGGAGGAAATAATGGAACAGAAGCATGTAGTTGCTCCGTCGGCACAAAGTATTTGCCGTTCTTCGCTCTTCCTGCGCATGTATGACTTGAATGACTTAATGCAAACACTCCTTTAACTTTGCAATTTTTGCTACAACGACTGTCTGTCCCCACTCCTACAAATTCGCAGTTAATAAATATTGAAGTACTTGAGCGCGTGAAAAAATGTTCAGTAATGTTAATTCCTAGTAATAAAAAATTAAATTTAAGTGAAAGAAAATAGCACGAAAATTATGTGTTCATCTAACTATTCTTCCCTATCTATACAGAGGATTTAAAAAACGCCCACTCACATTTAATGGCCTAAATTCCGAACGAAAGTCCAGCTTCGAAATTTCATTCCCTCCACCGAATTTTTGAAACTGTTTCGAGAAATTCCGCATCAAAAATCTCAGCAATAAAAATCATATATTTTTCTTATATTTTATGAGGCATATATTTAATTCGATTATTCATAGAACTTAAATGTATTATAAAATATTTAAAATCCGGTATACATTGACGAAAGAAAACGATAATTTATATGTAAGAAAGTTAGAAATAACTAATTTTTTACTTCAATAATTACATTTTATAATTATAATTCCGACTATTGTAACATTGAAAATAAATAATTGAATTCCAGTTTATTTTATAACAGTATCTTTAAACAAACATAAATAAACTTACTATTTTAACGATAACAACAACAAAAACCGCTTTATGCTCAATTTTCAAAAAATGTATATTTCATTATTAAAGTAGCTCATATGAGGCTCTGTAAGTATTATTTTGATAAATACAATACTATAAATGGCTCTCTACGAAAAAAAGGTTACCGATCCCTACCCTAAAACAATAGCATTTCGTATTCCCAATCCACTAATTATTCTGTATTCTAATAGCTCTGTAGATAATTTTGCCGCTCCTATTGTATCACCCAGTACGGCTAGATATATTGTTAAATAGCCTCCTTCAGCGACCAGTTTGTTCGCCGGTAAGATTATTTCAATCGAATTTTCCATTCTTTTATTAAATGATTCCCTCAACAACGTAATTTTCAACTTCAGATTGTGGTAGATATTAACCCCATATTCTTTTAGTGACCTTGCACCTGTTCTGTACATTGTCTGCATAAATATCCCTAATGGCGCCAAATAACTGCCCTTATCACGTAACATCTAATTGCACGTAGCCGGCGCCATCTTCACTTTCTTATTTCTCTTCTAAAATATGCATTTAATTTCAACATTTAAATGGCGCAGCACATTTTATGGAGAGAGTGGCATGTTATCTGGATTGAAGCATGCTGGTAAAAAGAATGAAAACATAGTAACCATAATCATTCAGCTTACTGCATATATCGTCGCTTTATAAAGGATGTTTTGAAATTTCAGCAATCTGTAACCGAAAGTTTAACGTTCCCAATTAGAAATTTTTCAATTTTTCAAACCCTTTAGTAGCAGTTAATATATTTGAAAACATAAGAGAATGTAATATTGATATAACGTAAAATTTCAATGAATTTTTTAAAGGAACCACTAAACGAATAAAGGAATTAAAAACTTAACAAAGAGGGTGCAAAAAAAGTTTTATTTAAGGCCAAATAATTCAAACCAACTATTGAAATGTATTTGAGAAATAAATGTATGCATAAAAAA
This sequence comes from Araneus ventricosus, assembly GCA_013235015.1. Taxonomy (NCBI): domain Eukaryota; kingdom Metazoa; phylum Arthropoda; class Arachnida; order Araneae; family Araneidae; genus Araneus; species Araneus ventricosus. The sequence continues at coordinate 2,700 of BGPR01043740.1, read as the reverse complement.
TCTGAGGAATGTTAAGAAAGATTAGATATTGATGAAATATAAACAAGCCCTGGGATACATTTGTAATAAGGAACCAGAACTGAATAATAAGTTTTCATGCAACAACAAAGGACACTCTACAGGAGCTTTCGGCGCTGATTCAACAGTTTTTTTTGACGTCTTAGTCTATTTCTTCGTTCAGCAGTTCTCAGAACACATAGCTCAGATGGCAGCAGGAGAAAAGATAAATTGCTGTTCATAAAATGTTCTTGGAACATTTCATCGTTTCTTGATTCGACAGATCTCAGCCCACTGCATATCAAGGAAACGGAATACGAAGCAGACAGATGACCAATTATATTTCAAGAAATTCTTAAACGGGCACATCAAAAGTGGTGACAGCTCAGACGG
>BGPR01043739.1:0-12845 GCA_013235015.1 Araneus ventricosus | reverse complement strand
CATGCACAAACACACACACACACACACAGACTTCGTGAATTAAACACGCATGCAGAAAAAGTTCTTTGGTGGTGGTTAAAATTCTCGAGACTAAATTTATTTGATTTATGTTAAAAAGCAATTAGAATGTAAAACACGAGTTTCATTTCATTAATTTATTCAAACCTAAGATATTTTTATTTTTCTATGCCATTGATAGAGTGAATTTGAAACTATAAGATTCATGTAGGATTGACACAGAGTAAGCAATGATTAGATTTATCTATGTGAAATATTCTCAAAGATAATCTGTCGCAAATAGAAGCAAGCACACACACAAACGTAGCAACTCTTTTATCGTTATTCGAAGTAAATCACACACAGTCTTCATGCATGCAGAAAAAAGTTCTTTGGTGGTTAAAATTGTTGAGATTGAATTTATTTATTTGATCAATGTGAAAAGGAATTAGAATGTAAAACATGAGTTTCATTAATTTATTCAAACCAAAGAGATTTTTATTTTTCTATGTCATTGATAGAATATTCTATGATCGTTTTCATCATTCGAAGAAATGTGTTTTAAAAAATCGAAAATGAATTTCACTCATGTAAGAAAAATTAGTTAGAGAAAATACATATAATTAATGAAATAGAATAAATAGTTTGTGAAATAATATAAGATTAAAAGAAATAAGGACTTAAGAAGAAAGTCAAAATAAGTTCGTAAAAGCAGAAATCACTCGAAATTTTTTTTTAAGTATCGAAAGAAAGATATGTTTAATCAGTTAATAGACGAAAATTTTAGATTAGTGGAATGTTTTATATAGTTTTAGAGTTAAGTATGATGAATGACCCCTAAATTTTTAAGATGAAATGATTTGTGATGAATCAATGCATTTGTGACTTTTAATGTAACCTTTTTAGCGTCATTCGAAGTAAATTGCAATGTCTGTATAGATAAGTTATATGTTCAACAGAAAAAGAAGTGATCTTTAATGAAGCTATTTCGTCGATGTTCCATTTAACTTTAAGAGAGTTTAACGTTTTGATATTCCAGTTGAAAACGGAATTTTAAGTTAACTTATTCAAACTAAGTGATTTTTAGTGCTCTTGTATGTTATTGTTAGAATATTCTAAAATTGTGTTTGTTAGTGGAAAAATAAGCTTGAAGCAAAGAGGAAAGTTGAATGATGAAAGAAAAATAAATCCAAGTTGGATCATTCGAAGATTTATTCTTATAAAACTGATTTAATTAAGAAACAGATTTTATGAGAATTAGCGACTAAGTAAACTTTTTGTTATTTAAGAACAGAAAATGCGCAAGTTTTGAAATTTTCCTGAAAACAAATGAAAAACGTTATTCGATAACGAAAAAAGAAAAATGAGCATGTCGAAAAATAGAATAAGATTGAAAGTTTAACTCTAATTGATGAAATTCTGTTCAAAAGCTGAGAAAATTTAAAGTCTCTAAAAACAGAAAAAATAATGAAATTAAGATTGTAAGTATCAAATTATTATGTTTATTTTATATTTAAATATTTTATTTTAATGCACGCATGATAAGTTATGATTGAATTGATTCAAATCTGTGAAAGGACGTTGTGAAAAAAAAAAAAATCTAACTCACTAAAATCAAACTTTTGTAAAAGAAATTAGCCGAGAAAATTCAAAGTTCTTCAAAAATTTTCAAAGTCCGAAAATAAAAATTAATTCCTTATCATCCTTCTTGTCTAATCTAAGAAGAGTTCGAGCACATTTCTTATCTGAACTGGAAGTCGGGTGGAGAGGAAAGTCGGGAGGGAAGTGGTGCCCCCGGCCCCCGAAGCTCCAGAAGCCCCATTATCCATCTACTAACGAACAGCAGTGAAGGAATTGCTACAAGAATTTCAGAACTTGTTTTCTACTAGTGACTCTGATGTCGGCCGCTGCAATATGACTCAACACAGAATTAAAACACGTGATCACCCACCAATCAAGCAATATCCAACACGTTTGCCTCTTGCAAAGAAAGAGGAAGCGGAGTGCCTAGTTAAAGAGATGGTGGATAACGGAATAATAGAAGAATCGTCAGGACCTTGGGCTTCGCCTATTGTGCTTGTTAAGAAGAAAGATGGGTCGACACGTTTCTGTGTTGACTACAGGAAGTTAAACGAGATTACGATAAAGGATAGTTATCCTCTACCACGGATAGACGACACCCTGGATGCTTTGAACGGAAGCCAATGGTTCTCGACATTAGACTTGAAAAGTGGATACTGGCAAGTCGAGATCCAACCTGAAGATAAAGAAAAGACAGCCTTCACCACCGGACAAGGACTCTGGCAATTTAAGGTAATGCCTTTCGGACTTTGTAACGCCCCTGCCACATTCGAACAATTAATGGAGACAGTATTGCGTGGACTTACGTCCGAAGCCTGCTTAGTTTATCTCGATGACATTATTATAGTAGGACGAACATTTCAAGAACATCTTAATAATATTCGTAAAGTATTCCAGAGACTGCAGAAAGCTAACCTCAAGCTAAGTCCACACGCTTAAACCAAAAGATCGAAATTCGCTCCGATGGAGCGAATTTTCGCTCCTTTCCGTACTTGAAAGTGCATCGTCCTTTCGGAGCGTTTTACAATCCTTCCGCGGAGCGAAATATTCGGAGCGAATTTCGCTCCTTTTTGTATTGAACAATTTCGCTCCTTTTCCATCAGTTTTTAATATTAAAAGGAGCGTGTTAAAAGAAATGCTCCTTTTTGAGCAATATTTTAAGCAATGATTTCGCTCTTTGTTGATTAATTTTTAATGTGAAAGGGAGCGTTTATGAAAGAACGCTCTTTTTTGGAAATGTTTTCATTACTCATTTCGATCCTTTTTGATTAATTTGTAACTTCATTCAGAGCGTTTAAAAGAAAAACGCTCTTTTTCTGGAAATGGTTTTATTAATTTCGCTCCTTTTGGATCAGTTTGTAAACTGATCGCTTTTTTAAAAATGCTATTAATATTATTTATTAACCTTTTCTAAACGTTTAAAAGAAAACATTTTTTAAAGCAATAACGAGACCAGTGACTTTGTACCTTATAAAGAGCATTATGAATAAATATCCCCCTTGAGGTAATAAAATGCTGCTTATTATTTTATCCTTGTAAAGATTTTTACTAAACAAAAACGGTCTTTTACCTTAGTTTCATCACTTCTGCTATTTTAAAAACTAGTAAGAAACAATTTGGGGAGTGCTTCTTTTAATACCAGCATTATTCTGCACAGTACAACAGATTTCTATAATGGAAACAATTGTAAACTATATAGCACGGTTTATAATAAATTTTTTAATAACCCAGCTAAAAAAAACTGCAGAAATTTTTTTTTAAAATTTTCTTAAAAGATTTCTGCAGATTTTTTGAAGACAAAAAAATCTGCAGTTTTTCTTCAATTTAATCTGCAGAAAATTTTCTTCTTATATTTTTCTTTTAAATATTCTTCAGATTTTTTGAAGACAGAAGAAATCTGTATTTTTTCTTCAATTTAATCGGCATAAAATTTTTCTCTATATATTCTGCAGATTTTTTGCAAGACAGCAAAAAATCGGCATTTTTTCTTCAATGTAATCTGCAAAAAAATTTCTTATTATATTTTCCTCTAAATATTCTACAGATTTTTTGAATACAGAAAAAAACTGCATTTTTTCTTCAATTTAATTTAATAAAATATGCAAAAAAAAAACTTTATTTTTTCTTTAATTATCCTGTAGAATTTTTTTAAGAATTTGCATTTTGTCTTCAATTTGCAGTTATTTAGCAATTTTCACAAAATCATTAAACTTGACCAATATCTGTTTTTTTTTTTTGAAGATTTAACTGTATTCTCTAAATCTGCATTTCTCTAAATACATATTTTCCACCATATTCTCTAATATTGCAATTTTATTTTCCATTTATCCTTTAACAACATCTGAAGCACACAACACACGTTATTTGCATGAATTTTACTAATTCTTTTACGAATTATAATTTTTAGAAAATATTAATTATAAGGCTTTTGAGTTTGCACCGAGTAGTAAAGTCTTGACAGACTGAGTCAGCTTAAAAAATATAATACAGGAGGGTGGCTACAGAAACTGTGAAAAAACTTTCCCTGACTAAACTTACAACATTTCCCTGATTTAAGGCTACTAATTATATTAGTTTCCTGGCTTTCTCCCTACTCAGAATCACTGTATGTGTACAATATACATTATTAAAAACACTTTTACCAGTTATTTAAAATGAAGAAAAAATATGAAATTTAATTTTTAAAAAATGGAATGAATATCCTAAAAAATCTATTAAAATGGTATATTACATTTCTTGTATGTAAAAGAATATTGGAAATTTTAACAAAATACTTTGTTTCTAAAACTGCATAAGAATTCTAAGAAACATTAAAACTACTCTTTGCAACACAAGTTAAATTATATTAACAGTAAAGGTTATTATGATCTTTGCTCAAAACTTCAATAACTAATTAGTGCTCTTTGCATGAGTAACATAATAACATGTTGGAACATAAATATAAAAATAGTATAATTATACGTACCTAATAATATATACTTTTGCAAAGATCTAAACAAGAGAAACTGCCAAAATATTACTTCAAATCTTTATTCTTTAACAAATCATAAGAAATTAATTGCTCTAATCAATAACTTATGCTTTTATAAATGAATATAAGTTTTTTTTATTCCATTTATTATTACAAATAATACTGCACATAAGATACTAATTTATAGATAATAACTCAAGTAACAAATAACAGCAGCACAGTATTTTTATACTTTTATTACAACATAAAAATACATTTTTACATAAATTCACTGTAGTACGTACAACCAAGTATTACACTTCCTACAATAACAACCAAGATGAAAAATGCTTAATGAAATAGAATCGAACTGATGATAAATTACAGAATAAAAACTTATTGTAATACACTATATGCCCAAAAGTATCCGGACACTTGCAGATTTTCACATTTTTTAGAATTTCTTCGGAATGGTTTGACCGACTGCCTTTACACTTCGGACATATAAAGAATAGACAATCACTCACATTTTACATTGAAGATTCGGTCCTGAGGGCAATTAGGGGGCAGGGGGCCGTCTACAAACTGATGAAACACAAAACGTTTTTGGCCCACCCCTTCGAATACTCATAACAAGATGCTTTGAAATGGTAATGTTTAATGTATAATATTCTAGAGATTTTTTTGTAAACTCAGCTCAAATATTTGGGAAGATATAGGTTTTCTTAAAAATCTCAAATTTTCCACCTGTTTTTTGCTTATAACATGCAGAGTTTTCTGTTATCTTTTCTGTAAGTTTCATAATATGACTATGTTAGAGAAGCATTTTTGTAAAACTTTGGAAAAGAATTGTTGAATATTACAGGATTATGAGCAATTTTAGTAAATAGTGTTTTACTGCGCATGCGCGAAACATAGTGTAATTTTTCTTTCACAACTTTAAAGCCAGATATATGGGGCAACATATTTAAAAATTCAGTTCAATATCATTGTATTCAGAAAGAGTATCGGCATTACAACAGCAGAATTTTTATCTCCTGTCGAGAAGAAGCTAAAAGATGAGTTGTACACAAATTGATATTTTTAAACAGATCTTTAAATAGTTATATTGAATTGTATGGCGTTTGAATTTGCTGAATACCCATGAACACTTATCAATTACGTGCATAACTAAAATTCCAGCTAATTAGGCACTATAAAAACAAACATTTTATTACTTTAATTATATTATTTACATGATTATTAACAATTGCATATTAATTTTACGGCCAACGATATTTTTAAATATATTTATTTATGACGGAAACGATTTTTTATCTAATTAATTTCTTTTCTTAAAATATTTTAACAATTCTACATATATATTTTTTTATTCATTTGCAGATATTAGATGTGTTCATGGTATTCAGCAAATTCTAACACACTATACAATTCAATATAACTATTTAAGATATTAAAAAATATCAATTTCTGTACAAGCCCCTCATCTTTTAGCTTCTCTTCGACAGGCTAAAATTCTGCTCATTAATAATGCCGATATCTTTCTGAATACTAATGATATTGAACTGAATTTTTTAAATATAGTTGCCCTATATATCTGGCTTTAAAGTTGTGAAAAAGAAAAAATTACACTATGTTTCACTTTTTATACGAGTAAAACTACTATTTACTAAAATTACTCATAATTCCTGTAATATTCAACAATTCTTTCCAAGTTTTACACAAATGCTTCTCTAACATATTGTCATATTATACAAACTTACAGAAAAGATAACAGAAAACTCTGCATGTTATAAGCAAAAACAGATGGGAAAATTCAAGATTTTTTAAAGAAAACCTATATTCCCAAATATTTGAGCTGAGGTTACAAAATTCCAGTGAATATTATGCATTAAACATTACCATTTCTGAACGTTTCATCTTGTTATGAGTATTCTGTGAAGCAGGGTGGGCCAAAAGTTTTGTCTTCATCAGTTTGTAGATACCCCCTAGGTGCCCTCAGGACAGAATCTTCAATGTAAGATGTCGGTTATATCTATTCTTTATGTCCAGATGTAGCAGTCAGTTAACCATTCCGGAGAAATTCTAAAAATGAAAATCTGCAAGTGTCGGATACTTTTGGGCATATAGTGTATGTTACCCAATAAAGATAATCCAGGAACTGACATGGATTAAAAGCTTATAAATTTGAAAGAAAGAGAATATAATGTTTGTTAGAATTAAATTTATAATTATTATACTATATTTACCTGGACTAAAATGTAATCACTAGAATTAATCATAAATGTTATTGATGTGTAAACAGTTTAATTAAACAAAATAAGTAAAAAAAAAAGATGTTACGAAAAAACACTCTTGATTACACACTAAACAAATTTTTTTGACATTCATAAAAAATACACACATTTGTCTTGCAAACTTTATGACCTAAGTAACTTAACGGTCCTGAATTGTAACGTACATTTATACTCATTCACAGTATTTCGTAGAAAACTCTTTAAAAAATAGAAAAACTTGAGATTTCTGACCAATTTGTAGTGCTGTGGGGTGGTATTTTGATAAATCAAACAAAAATTACACTAGGACTAACCACAATTTTGAAATACAGAATTTGTCAATTATTAATACTTACCATAAAAACGATCATAATAATGCTAGATGCAGATTTCACATTGCTTCCAAATAAGTTCATTTCTAAAAGCAACTTATTGTAATAAAATCTGACTAAAATCTAGATGATTCCTTATCCTTGATTCTATCGTCACAATAAGAAATTACAACACTACTCCCTAAAGAGCTCTTTTTTCGATAGACCTTTTGGCTAATTAATCTAAGTATCCATGAGTGCTAAAATATTCGCCTGTTCACATGACTAATCTATGTTAAATTAAGCCGTACAATATCCTCAATTAAAACTCAAGATCTTCTACATCATGCAATTAGATTTTGTTCAAATTATAAAATGGCTACTACAGAACTTTTCTCAGTGACAAAATACAGGCTGGGTTTCAAGATTGCTACTGCTTCTTTCCTAAGCACATTCACCTATAAAATCGAAAAAAAAATTTGAATTAGAAAAATATTAGAAAATATTCCTTTTAAATTAGTTAAGAATTTTTTTATTCACAGAAAAAAAGAGTAAAATACATACTTTAACCTAGCTTTTAAATAATTCATTTTAAACAACTAATGACTGAAAATGTTTGCAATGATCTGGAATAGGGCAAAGAGGGGAATTTAACCACGTTTCCTGAAGAGCCTGACTAATAAAGTTATTTAATTAAGAAAAATTTCTTGCAGCATAGTGAAGGACATTGTTCAACAAATTTTAACAATTGGTTTTGTTTCTATAAACATTTAAAGTTAAAATTTTCGAATGTCTTTTACAAACTATGTTTATTATTCTCTTTACGAAGTTATTAAAAAAAGGTTTTGGACTAAACTGTTTGAAGAATATGGAATTGGTCTTATGTACCTACTCCCCACACCATTCTATTGATTGTTGTCATTTTTAAGATGGACACACATCCATTTGTTTCCTTTATATTTGCAATTTTTAATAAATATTTAGCTTTTGTTTTGAAGTATATCATAGGACCTCCTTTATGACTAGATACCTGGTATTAAAGTTGTAAGAATCTTTAGTTAGTAACAAGCAATGCTTGCAAAATTTTCAAACTAAAACAAGAATTTACCTCCTATGAATGAGAGAAATAAAAATATTCTAGAAATTGTGCAATTTTTTGAAAATGAGATTATTAAAGCATTTGCAGCTATATTAAATAGATGGATGTCATAATAGATGGATTTTCCTAAATATGATAATTTTAATTAGTTCTTTCATCACAGTTATATTTCTTCTTTTTTTAATTAGTTCACATAAACACAAGTTATTTCTTGAAAAACAATCTATGCTTAGAAAGAGTTGACATTATATAACTTTCTAAAGCAAATTCATTATAATCTACAATGAAAAAATCATTTATTTTATTCATGTCTTACCATCTGCTTCCCAGAGAATCTATCTGCCACAACTTTTTGGCATTTCAGAAGAGATATCCGGGTATTTTACAGAATGTCTAGTCGATGATTACACCAATCTAAAATCAAAATTTAAAAAAATCAAATTTCTTAAAGATAAAAAGATATCCCTCAGCACAGAGGTTCAACATGTAAGAGTACATTCATATAGGGAGGTATGAGAGATGCGAGGAGAAATGAAAACTTCTGTACCCAAAATATCCCCTGCTCCAACCCCATATTCTAATAGTAGGAAATTAAAACTAAAACACTCAGTCCCAGTACTGATATATAATAAAAATAACTAGGTTTATGCTTGTAAATAACTGAGTCAAGGTTAAGTGGTACATCGTAATAAGAGACATCTAAAATTTTTATAATCTATGGAAAGGCTAAATCTAGAAAGTCCAGATTGATTAAGAAATTCTATTTAAGCATTCCAAAATGTTATATGCAAAATAATGAAGTGAAAAATAGTGTGATTAATACATTGAGTTAGATAGTCTTATTATTTTAAATTTCTTCCTGAACTTTTAATGGACAATCTAATGATAAATATACCGAAAAAAAATGCCAAGTGACATAAAACAATGTAGGAGTTTAAGATGAAGATATCTCTTTTTATTTTTTAATGTCTCAGGAATTTTAAAATTTAATTCCAAGTATAATATGTCAAAAGGATCATATGTTCAGAATGGAATTGGGTCATTTACAACAAGTTTTGCGAATGTGCATAGATATAAATGTTAATTATATTATATAATAGATATAAGTTAGATAATTAAATTTCATTATAGATTAGTCTGACCAAAACACAAGCATTTTGTCAGACCGAGCAAATTAAATTTTGCAATCTTTTCTCCCAAAGTTGCACTTCAAAACACATTTTAAAACATCATACCCGGTGCATCTACTGGTATCGGGTTCTCGACCTGGGGGCTTTCCAAAAAGAATCCTCTACTGATTTTGGATTTCTTTAAGGGTGCTTACAAACTGATGGACCTGATATAGCTCTGCTTGAAGGATCATCAACATGCATTCACAGCTGAAACCAAATTTACACTCACATTAAGAGTTAAAAAAACAAATAAGTGTGATTAATATGACGGGAGTGATGAATTAATTTTCATTTTTTTATATTTCTTCGCTTAACTTTCTAATGGATAATCTGTAATGATTAAATGATTTTCTAAGAAATAAAGTATCAAAAGCAATGTATTCTGGATGAAAGATGTCTTATTATTTTTTACTTCTTATTATCTTTAATGTCTCGGAATTTTCAAATTTGCATTCATAATATAACAGCATGGATATTTAAAATGTCAAGATCATATGTTCAAGAATGGAATTAAGGTCATTTAACAAAGTTTTTGCGAATGTCATAAATGTAATTTTCATTATATAGCTCTTTATGAATATAATTTACTATTCCATTAAAACCTCCCACAAAACCAAGCACTTTGTGGACAGGCAAATTAAAATTCCCCAAGATGTTTCAAATATTTATTAATGGAAGTTAATTCTGATGGTACACATTTTATCCGCATAAATCACATAAACAAAAAAAATTTATAAAAACTGCAGATAGCTTTATAATTATTAAACAATGTCAAAATATTAAAATAATGAAAAATTAATAAACAGTTTGATTTATTTTACTATCTGTTTTAATTAACTACAATTTTTAAACGAAAAAAAAAAAAAAAGAAAACGTAGCGTGGGGTTATATATTGCCATATAGAAAAATCAGAACATTATTAGCCCAATAGAAAAATATTAAAATAAAGCATTCAAAGTGTATTGCTGAAGTTAAGCTACTAATAATCTTTGCACACGATCGATAAAGGATTTGGCGTAAAGCGGTGTCAGAAAAATAGTTTGATCTGAAATCTTTTTAAGTGCAATTTTAAATTTAGAAAAAAGGTTACTTACCCATCCACCATATACTATACATCTCTTCTGGATCGTATTTGTTAATTAAAAGTTATTAAAATCTTTTTGGCTCAAATCTTCCTCTGTTATAGAGTATGAAACAAAAGTACAACGAAAAGCTATAAAACAAAATGTCCGCTAGTCTTCTCGGGTCTAGTAGAATAGCAGAATGAAAGGTCCACGTGATATTCAACCAATGATTTCTCAGACACCCCTCGTCAGGTGAAACAGTAACTGAAAACATCTAGAGATCGAACTAGAAAGGAGAATTCCGATTCATGATCTGTTTTCCGACGGACAGGAAGTGGGACTGGTTTGCGGCGATAATAGTGTTTTGAGGAGCGATTTTCGTCTAAAGGATCGAAAAGAAATTTTTCATTCCTTCCCTTTGGAGTCCAAATCGCTCAGTTGAATTTAGCTACTGAAAGAAGCAGACTTACGAAGGAAGTTTCTTATCTTGGACACATATTTCAGCAGACGGGTTAAACCGACAGAAAAGACTAAGGAGAAGCTAGTTGGCCTCTCGTCAGGACATTTTGATCTCGCAAGTTCCTTGGACTTTGCACCTATTCAATCCGTGTTTTTGTAGGGAATTTCTCTGCAATAGCAAGACCCCATAAACAGACTGAAATTAGATCTAACTTTAATTGGATTAAGTAATGAAAATCTTTCAATAAGTCTAAAACAGGCTTTGATAGCGTCCCTATCTTGAGCTATCCCCGGACTGACAAGAATTTATCTTGGATACGGATGCTAAATGAAGGAATAGTAGCCGTGCTCATCTCAGAAAGATTGAAACAGAGGAGTGTGTCTCTACTTCAGCAAGAGCTTGGTAAGCCAGAAAGAAATTATTGTGTCGCGTAAGGAAATACTAGCCATCGTAAATCTATAAATCATTTCCATCACTACCTCTATGGACGTAATTTTTTCTTCTCGGACTGATCATGCATCCCTTAGATGGCTTGATTTTAGGAAGGCCAGATAGCTCGTCCTGGAATCAAGAGCTGCAAGAATAGTGACTTCCAATCCAGCATCCACAGGGAACCTCTCACGGAAATGCAGATGCGCTCTCTCAAGACCTTGTAAGAGAGGTTACCAAACATTGTACGAATGCATGGAGAAAAGATTTCGGAATGGAAACGGACATTTCCGTGAAGCTTTAGCAACTGAGGGATGCCTGGTCAGTAGTGAGGTTCAAAGGCACAGCTAGAAGATCTGCTATTAGGCCGAATTCTGGAGGAAATTAAATTCGGAAGATCGACCATCTTGGCAAGAAATCCTCGAGAAAGCCCTGCAAGCAAGAAACGATATTGGGCTCTTTGGGATCATGGTAGACTAAGAATGGTGTTTTTTATATCGTAAGTGGGAGGTGACAGTGGAAGCTCTTCTCGCTGGCAATAATTCTCGAAAGCGAAATTCAAAGAAATTCTGCGGGGAACTCATGACAGCGCAAGTGGATGCCATTTGAGTTATGAAAGACTTTGAGCAACGAGCGATTCTTGTGGGATAGACTCCGCATACGACGTCGAAAAAATGGTGCAGAGGAATGCACCGCTTGCGGAGAAGGACCCAAAACAAGAACTAAGTGGATTTACAGCGCTATAATGTGGCGCACCTTTCGAAAGAATGGCTTGATATTTAAGGACCTCTTCACTGTAACGACAAAGGGCAATCGGTATGTACTGGTATTGATGGACTATTTTACCAAGTGGCCAGAGGCGATCCCCATTCGATCAGGAAGCCTCGTGTGGCTGAAAAAGAACTTGTTCGGCATGGATTTCGCACGAGTAGGCGTACCTAGCGATATTACATCAGGATGGTACAATTTTAATTCCGCTCTCTTTAGAGCTCTTCAAGACTTTTTAGGAATTCTGACATGAACGGGACGGCGTTACTGGTCCATGGCATGGTCGAGAGGTTTAATCAGAACGTTTAAACCATCTATCTTTGTTTGTATCGAAGATCAGATTGTGGGATACATCACCACTCTTTCTCTTGAGCCTGTAGGAGCGCAGACCTGAAGCGACCGGATGCACTCCGCAGATATGCTTTTTGGTCCGATACTGCGGGATATGCCATGTATTCCCTACTTGGACGACCAAGTGATACGCCTTCCTCCGCCGAATGAATACCTGGGAATAATTTAGAGGCACGTTTGGAAAAGCGTACATGCGTTTGCCAGAAAGCAGATAGCATTGAGCCATGCAACGAATGAAGACCGCTACGATTCCGGAGCAACCAAGCCATCATTTTAAGGAGGAGACCAGAATCTGGATGTATAGCTGAAAGACGACGGAAGGTCTGAGCCCGAATACAGCGAACTCGGAAGGACCCTTAACTATAGTCAAGCGAACGATATCATCCT
>BGPR01043738.1:0-12846 GCA_013235015.1 Araneus ventricosus | reverse complement strand
AGCTACCTCTGCATCACACTAAAAGAGAAGGGGAAAAATATTCAACACAAAAAATTTATTAGATCAATACTGAAACTGTTACACAAAGTAACCGTTTCTTTCAATTAAAGCAATTCACAATTTGAAATACAAGTCTTATTTAATTACATGCATTGTATCACAGGATGAATTAATGTGAAGTCAATCGTGGCAAATGTCACTAAGCATGTCATCTAATTACATGCTGTGCTGTGATGCTAAGTTATTCTATTTCTTGCAAAAATACAGTGGATTCCAAATAGGGGTGTGCCACATATGATGTTTATGATGACAGCATGAATGATTCCATTATTTTTTATTAGTAGCATTTTTCAAATTGTATGAGGACTAGGATGAGATGAATTCAGAACTGTTGTCAGATCCTTCAGATTAATGTATCAAGATATTCATTCAGAGCTATGCTTAATAAGACAATTCTTAGTTTAAAAAATTCTTTGAGAAACTATAAGATTAATAAAGTATTTTATTATCAAAGTTGTACTAAGAAATATACTTCATGTATATAAAGATAAGCTGAAATCAGTTGCATCAGATTTATTTTACATTCTACGTATATGTGTTTGGTATCACTCTTCTCAGAATTTATTCAGCTTTAATATAATACTGTTTGAATTTCAAAACTGTATTGCATATTGAAATTAGAAACTAAAAACAACCAAGCCACAGTTATTAATTTCATTTCTTTCTCTTCATTACATAGCTTTTATAGACGATGAAGTTGGTTGTCCATTCATATAAATGTAATAACCCTTCTATAGTCAAACCTCTGCGTATTTTCTATCTAAAGCCATCAGAATGCTGTAGGAAAATGCATTTTCATAAATTTCATTTCAAATTTTTCTTATATTCACAGCTGTTCTGAAAGTAGAGCACTTTTCACTAAACTTTTTGCACAAAATACAATAGTTTTAAAGCATCCGAAATAAGCCAGCTGGCTGGTTATGTTTGGTTTAACGACACAAAAGTCAACTTTGGCCAGGTTGCATCAAACTTATGATATGACATTATAAAACTGCTGAAATTACTGGAAAAATATATTTCATTTCACATTCCATGAAGTTAACAGATGAATTACAATACAACAGCAATTTTAAAGATGATATATAATGCATTTTGATTGAAAATTGAAATCAAGACATCCATTAAAAAGTGAAAATATATAAACTGTGACAATTAAAGTTAGACTGAGTTAATTTAACAAGTAGGTATTTTTGGCTCTTATAACCATTAGACAGTTAAAATGGCTGAGCTTTCAAGATGCATGCACTTTAATAATTTGCAATTTCAAAGCTGAGAAACTGAAAACAAGTCAAAACACTAAACTCTTCTTAAAGGATTTTAATCAAGTAATAACACACCTGCCATCTTTTGACACTTTCCAAAGGCTAACTGGTAAATAAGATTAAAAATCAAGAACGTACCCACCTTGGGAGTGTGGTACATAGTGGCCAGTACTAATAGCAGTCTGGGTATGAACTAGACCAGCACTTGTGGGAATCATCAGAGGGCCATGGGGCAGAACGTGGGTTGGAGTGCCAACGTGACTTCCAGGGTTCTGCCCATGCAGGTGGTTCTGCAGAGATGAAGCAAATGTTGCAGGGTGTGGAGCATGTGGCTGCTGTGGCAGTAAAACTATTGGCTGAGGTGTTCCAGCATAAGAGGCAGCAAAAGGATGGCCCTGGTTTGATGACGTGTGATTGGCATGCATCTGATGTTGGGTGGTCATGTGGCCATGGGTATACATCACTGGTTGAGGGGTAGGTGCATTACTGTGGTGCCCAGTGGGTGTCTGGGGTTGTCCATGCCCTCCAGAAGGAGGTGGCTGATGTACAGGAGATGGGGCAGGGTGAAGGCTAGGAGTTTGTGACTGGGGTGTAGACGGAGCAGAGTGCTGTCCACTGCTAGCAGGTGCCATGGCATGTGGTATGCTTCCTGGAGTTCCTGGATGTTGCACTAATGAAAGAGAACACACAAATTAAGATTGGGCAGAATAAGCTGCATTTTTAAATTAAATATTCAGTATTTTATAGATGGTAAAATATCTTCAAATGTAGAACATTTCAGCAAACAACAAAGTCTTAAATGCAATTTATGATTAACAGTGACATAAGGTTTTCTAAATATTTGCAGAAAACTTAAAATAAATTTTCACAGGAACTGAAAGGACTGAGTAGTTGACTATCAAAATTTTTTTGCATTTATTTTTCAAATAATTTTGGCCATTGAAATTAGTTTCA
The DNA here is from genome assembly GCA_013235015.1 of Araneus ventricosus. Classification (NCBI taxonomy): domain Eukaryota; kingdom Metazoa; phylum Arthropoda; class Arachnida; order Araneae; family Araneidae; genus Araneus; species Araneus ventricosus. The sequence goes on along the minus strand of BGPR01043738.1, from coordinate 10,570 downwards.
GAACTGTTAGTGTAATTTTGCAAAGAAAAAAAAAATCTTTTGTCACAAATTAAAATTCAAGATAAAATTCACAAATTTATTCCAACATACCAATAGTTATTTTTACATAAAATTCAAAGAATTATTTTCCAAATTTCTCACATTTCCACATTTGTTAAATTTTCAAACCCTCAAAACCCAAACTTCCACTTCCTAGCATTTAACTTTTTTTCCCCCCTCCTATTTTTAAGAAGTAAATTTAAAGAGATTATTTAAGAATAAAAATCTATTTTTACAATGAAGCGCTCATTTATTTTATTTTCATTTGAAAAACTAAAGTCCTACCTTCCTCCTACATATATATAAAGTGTGTGTATTAACTTTTTTTTTAATTCTCTAATATTCACACTATGAACCAAAATAGCTTCAAAACTACTAAAATAAAACCTATTCAATTTTTTGGGTGTAAAAATAATAATAATAATAATAATAATTCACTGAAAAATAAAACTAATCACTTGAATTAAATGTCCTAATAATTACACCAAGGTCTGATGAAAATAGATAAGCTAATCTGCAGAAATAACAATTCTTAGTATGCAAATCTTAGACAAGAAAATATGTTTCCCATATTCAAGTAAAATTCTGAAAGCAAAATTTAGAAATGGAATATACATACTGTAAACATGGGTTGGAATCTGAGGGTTGTCACCATATGCAGCAGAAGTTGGCACCATTCCAACAGGTTGCGGAGTTAAGACACGTGGCATGAGAGAATACATCTGAAAATACATCTTTTTCTGTACAACAGAAAAGAAAGTGAATTTAAGGTAGGCTTAAAAGACTAAAATACCTAGCAACTACTAATATTTTATACTAATTCTGAATAATAACTAGTTGCCAATCAAAATTATCTGCAAGACAGCTTTGGAATACAATGCCAATAATGCTAGTAAAATATTTTTGTTGAGTAATAATATTCCTATAAACGTACACCAACATCCTTTACAATATTAATAGGAAAAACAACTTAAATAGCTATTCTAAGTGAATATGGTACAAAAATGAAACACACAAACCATGAAGCTCTCGTAAATTATGTGTGCATGTGCGGGGACTTGTACAAAGACAGTAAAAAATACTGAATTATCTAGCCATCTGGTGAAATGATTTTACAATTATTATTCACTCTATAACTTAAGATTAAAAAAAAGAATATAACAGGCCCTTTTTCTTAAGAATTACATTTAAAATTTATACAATAAATCAAAATGAAACAAATTTTAATTATTATTACACTACCATATTTAATTTAATGTATTAAATTTTATCTTTATTTTAATAATTTATAATATAATTATTAAGATTATTATGTGTTTTTTTATTTTTGTGTTGATCTCGTGCTTGTGTGTGTTTGACTTTTTGACCCTTGTTTTTTTAAATGGTTTTTTGATTTAATGTTCTAAATTTTAAAAAAAATGTGCGATTTTTTTTTTGATAATTTTAATGCAACATGAACTTTTAGAACGTCAGTGTTTTTTTTAGTGCTTTTGTAATTGCGTGTTTTCGTTTAAAAACATTTATGTGTTTACATTTTTATAATTAATATGGTTTTGAGCTTTGCACTGTTGTATTCTCTGCAGTTACTTTTTTTTCTTTGTGTTTTATTTCACTTCGTGGCTTGTGTTCTTTGTATGTTTTTGATCATGTACTCTGTAAATGGAGTCATCTCTGTGATGTGCTCTCTTTGAATAAATAATTTGTGAAGGACAAAAAAAATTTTAAAATAACTTTTCAGATTTGTAACTAAAACTAGGATAGGGAATATTAAGCCCAAAAATATATTTAAAGGTATTATTTAAGTCATGAAAGAGCATTCTGTGCATCAACGGAAGAAAACTGGCTAATGATATAAAAATGTGAGAAAGTCCCAAATCGTGTGCTGTAATTTAATCATGAACAGGAGAAATCTAAGACCAATACAATAAGATTTCAAAAGTTACAAATTTCTCATTCAAATATACACCGATTCAAACTACGTAAATATTAGTAAGAAGATCTTTACATTCCAGAAAGAATATTTTTTAGTCGATTGTTAGATATAATTTTCATGAGACAAAAAGAGTGATTTTGCAAAAATCACAACTTCACTTCTAAACTATGTATTTACCCCTTGTGTTTTTGACACTGATTTTAAAAACCTATAAAACTGTCCAATCATTTATGCCATTTCTGAAACCAAATTATCATTTTGCTTAATTTAAATTATTAAAAAGTCTTCCAAAAAATTTTAATTTCATAGTATAATTACTAACATCAATAAATGCTTATGTGCCCCAGGTTCTATCCACCTAAGTTAAATCCTCAATTCTAGATCTGTAATACTCTTTTTTAAACTCAAGCATAAAATCTTGAATGCATCAAAATTAATTGTTTTTAAATGCAGTTATCATCCTTTGTATAGAGAAAATAACTTGGAAAGTGAGAATATAAAACTCTAGCATCTACTACACTCAAACAACCTAGCTATAAAACTGCCATCATTGTATCAACATAATCAGACACTAACCTGAGCATATGCCAACTGCTGTGGTGGCCCAGGAGGATGATGGAGCATTCCAGGTGGCGGAGTATACTGAATGGTGAACTGTGGAGCCGACAGAGTGGGCTGTGCTAATATTGGTTGACCAGTAGCCGCTTGAACGTGCATTGGCTGAGACATGTCATGACGCTGAAGAGTCATTGGCATAGCTGAAAAGATCACGTCTTCATACTGATTAAGTCCCATACCAACACCATACTCTGGATCTTTAAACCAAAGGATTGCAAAAGAAGAAAATTCACAGAAATGGAAAACAAAAGAAAAGAAATCAATAAATAAAAAGAAAACAGAAAGGATGAAATGCCAAACAAGACAAGAAAAATAAATCAGAAAAATAAAATGAGAAGGTGGAAAAAGGAAAGCAAGAAAATTTGTAAAAATAAGTAAAACAGCATGCAAATGCAGAGACAGTAGTCACAGCTAACATGATTTAAAAATTTCAACATAAAATAGTTGGAGCATACATTCAAAATACACATTAAGCGATTTAAAATTGAATTTAACATATTTTTTTTATTTGATTTACATCTGTTTCAAAGCAAAGGTGAATCATACAGAAATAAAATAATATTTTATAAAATTAATAATTTTAAATCAGACAATTTTCATAACAAGGGGAGGGCACAACTTGGGAAATTCAGTTTGTTATGAGACTTGGTATATTAATAGTTATACCTTTAGGGTATTCATCCATTAAAATGCTAAAGCGCAATGGCTAACAAATTGGGAGAAAATGGGCCTCTAATTTTGGGCATAGCTTTATATACCAGTAAGTTGTCACAATTGCTGAAGCGCGAATAGCATGGTCAGTATAGAATTAGCATGCTAACCTTTACCCAGGGTTTGATCCCACCTCCATTTTCTTTTCTGAAAATATTTTTAAATATTTAATTTAAAAATTTATAAAAATCCTTTATTAAAATATTAATAATTTTTAAGCATTAAATAATTTTTTATTCACATGATATGAATCGTAGTCATAATTTAATTTTTAAACAGTTAAATAATCATAAAAACTTCAATGATGTTAAAAAATAAGAATAATTACTAGTATCATTAATTAAAATTTTTGAACGATTCCACTAAAGCAATTACAACATTTCCTATCTAGCCTTTTGGAACTGGTTTAGGTTGGGAAGAATGTATTTATAATTATTTAACTGTTTAAAAAATAAATTATAAATGCAATTCAAGGATCATATAAATAGTTATTCTTCAATCAAATGATTAATATTTTAAATTAAATATTTACAAATTGTTAAATTAATTTGAAATTATTAATTTCAAAAATTATTTCCAAAAAAAAAATTATAAAAACAAATTTAATGGTGCTAAACAATAACTAATAATAGTTGCTCTCATTAGATAATTATAATAGTGCTACTCTTATAGTAAAAGAATTTCATGGAGATTTTTTTCCTTTGTAAATTTTTCGACATTTATTAATTTTTATTGACATAGAAGAATATATCATAAAAACATTCTAAATAAAATAATATTTTTACATATTGCATAATTAATAAATGGTGTACGTTTATTTTAAAGATCTATTTGAAAATGAACTTCAGATTTTGGACCATCTTTCTCTGTATTCAAAAGTTTAACAACTGCTCTCTCCTTCTCGGTCAAAACTAGTTCCGTAAAGAAGATTTTCACTACAACGAAAATTTTGTAATTACTTTAACGAAATCATTCAAAAAATTTTAATTACATATAATGATAACAGTATTATTATTTAACATCATTAAAGCTGTTTTTATGATTATTTAACTGTTTAAAAATTATCACTATTTTAATAAAGGTTTATAAATTTTTAATTTAATTAAATATTAATTGTAAAAAAATATTTTCAAAAAAGGAAAAGGAGGCGGGATCGAACCCTGGGCAAAAGGTTAGCATGCTAGTTCAACATTGGTGACAACTTACTGATATATAAACTATGCCAAAAGTTTGAGGGCCATTTTCTTCCAATTGGCAGGCCATTGCGTTTTAGCATTTTAATGGATGAACACCCTAAAGGTATAACTATTAATATACCGAGTCTCATCCTGAACTGAATTTTCCAAGTCGTGCCCTCCCCTTGTAAGTTTAATAGGAGAAAAAAATGCTTATCAAAAGGAAGGAAATGACAATATAAAAGAATTCTTAAAACCTAGCAACTCAGGTTAAAGCAAATTAACTATACAACTAAAAGGCTAATCTAAAGGGATAATTTACACAAAGCCCATTTAAAAGTTTGCAGATTTTTCCCTCCTTCAGCATTAGTTTTTCTTTAATCAAACACTATTTTGAAATATTTAATAAAGTATGGAATATAGAAGAAAAATGCATAAAAGGTTACTTATTTTAGAAGACAATTCACTTCATTATCATCAATTAATGTAAAATTATTTACATACATTATGTTTTGAGCTACATGTTTAATTCGATTGAGATAACCTAATAAGCATTTGATACTAGAAAATCACCCGTCATGGTATGACGGGCGATTTTGCCCCTTCATTTGAGAGATTTCCCGTCCGATTTGATGTGTTTAAATAGACATTGATTGTGAGCAAATAAAATAACCAATTTTTATGACAGGAACTTTTTTTTTATTTGCATATTTCTTTATTCAAAAAATTATCCTGGTATCCAAACTAAATTACGCGTATGATATACCACTGACGTAATTTACTACTTTCTATTAAAAAACGGAAATTAATTAGAAATATATGATTAATATAATTTAAAATTTCTCGGGAACTATTGATCATAGCGAGATAAATTTTATATCAATGGATAGCAAATTTTATTTTACTATTTTAGAGCTATTAAATTTGAAATTAGAATAACAATTACTCTTTTAAATTTAAAATTACTGAAATTTAGGTTCTCTAACAATGAAATAATGCTGTTTAACGTTTTGCAGTGCTATGGTGCGAGTTTTATTGTTGGTGACGTCAGAACGTTACCGAGAGATCTATTAGTAATGATTAAGAATACATAAACTGATGAGACTTCAAAATGTCATACAGTCTTTGCACAATGTTTGTTTATCCATGTTTTTCTTTAATTTCAAAAATAAAATCGTGCTAAACTTAAATTAAGATGAAATTTATTAATCTTTAGTAAATTATACATTCTGGCAATATTTCTCAAACTATTCAAATGACACTGTAATAAAATGTAGCCTACAATCATTTTCAAATAAAATGGATAGTTTCTAGAGATAATCACTGGGTACCTGGTTATTTTGAAAATGATAAAGTGCACACACACATACAGGCATACCATTTACCTTTAAAGGGAAAGGAATAAGAACAAATAATTTGAGAATTATCTCCTTGTTAATAGGATTAGATATCTTTTTTTTAAACTAAGAATAAAATTAGATATGTGCTAACTACTGAAGACTAAGAAGTATTCTCAACACATATTCTATTCCAAAAAATAACAAATCTGATGTACTTAATTCTGAAACTATTTTTCATTTCATATTCATTCACCGAAAATTAAAACTTTCACAAACTGAGACCACTACTTAAAACAGGCTAAAATATATAAAACATGGATTTTTTTTGTCATAATTAGTTTTATTATTATGAATCAATTTGGAAGTTAAATATTTAATGGAAAATTCGCTCTGTATAGGAATACTTCAACTGTCAATTAAGAGAGAGAGAGAGAGAGAGAAAAAATTGAATTCAATTTTTGAAATTAATTTCTGATGATTGATTGAAAAAATTTCTGTAACCTTTTATCTGCATTGTTTTAACCAATTTAAGTTATAACTATTAATATATATTTCAAACAGTGATAAAAGATAATTAGAATTCAATCCTCTTTAAAAATGATTGTAGAATTATTATTTAGATTACTTGAAGAAATAACTGAATGGAATAAGAATAATAATCAAGCAATGCTACACTTATAGTTATTATTAAATAAATTGTTTCCATTTCTCCTACATAACTTCTTTACGGTTTTTATATGAGAGAGTAAATATTCAACAGAATTTAATATTTTTTTTTGTTCAATTATAAAACTACATCATTTACTTAATATCAATTATTAATTTAATTAGTTTGCCTTTCAAAAAATATTCAAGTTGCACAGAAATTTTTTAAACAATGTTTTAAATAACAATTAAAAAATTACATAGGTTCTGGTAGATATATGAAAAATATTTTATATTGAAAATAAACACAGATATCACAAAATGCAGAGTGTTTCAAAACTATTGGTACACACTTTAAGGAGTGAAAGAACACACCTAAATAAACACAAATCGCTGTACAACGCATAACCGCAATTCAAGTGGTGAAGTGCTATCCTATAGGTTTCCTAATAAGGATGGTCCCATTAAGTTTTTGGTATGGTCACCTGATCTCCCATGTTGAGACTTTTTCAAATGAAGGGAATCATTCCAAATAGATAGATAGTCCCAACAATTCTGATGAGGATCTTGTTACCAGGAGTTCTGTAACTGTTGAAATTTCTGTAACCAGACTGCAGAAATGCTTGTGGTTTCTCCCAACGCAAGACTACCGCCTTGATTGTGTGAAACCTACTTCAGTGCTGACATTCACACTTTATATGGCAGCTTCTGTAAGCTGACCCATAAAAATGTTCTTTAATTTCCAGTTTTCTTCAGTGTCTTCTGCCATTCTTGTGTTTTAATCATTTCAGAACATAGTAACTATCATTCATAAGAATTCACTGCTTGAGTTACAGGCATGCATTGTAAGATGACTTGTGCTCGTCTAGATTTATTCCATCAGCCCTTAAAATTTGTAACAAGTTTTGAAACATACTGTACATACTTCAGAAATGTATGTATATTTACTTCATATATATAAACATAAATAAATTATTAATATGTTTAATTAATTATATCTGCATTCCAAAAGGATTGGGCCTAGTTGGAATTTAATTAATATGAATTATTAAAATGTGTTTCTACCTTGGAAGGAATTTCGTTGCCGGGATATATTATTTTGATTAAAATTTCTTCTAGAATAATGAGGATCTGAAATCAGGCAAATGGAACGGATTAGCATTTATAATTAAATATATTCCAAAAGGATTGGGCCTAATTGGAATTTTCTAAAACATTTAAAATGAACACATACATGCACACAAACATTCATACACATTACAATAAAAATTGAAGAATATTTTTTATGATTTTGAATAGACGTTGAGGAATTTTATTCCTTCAAAAAAAGCTCTGAAAATTATATCATTAAGTATTTTATATAATCATAGAAAAGGGTAGAAAGGCAGATGCAGAGGTGAAATGCTTAAAGAAAAGTTATTTCATTTAAGCATTTTTAAACATAATTAATGGAATTTAATGAAAGAACCAGTAGAACTATCAAAAGAAAACAGATAAATCAATAAACATACAAAAGAATTGTAGGGTTCAATAACTATAAAACTAGCTTAGTAAAACAATTACATACCCTTTCTAAATCTTGGTGCTGGAGTTACTGAAGTAGCTGGAGTGAAGGGTGGAGCCACAGGCATCGATACTGGAGTAGCCGATACGACATAGTGAGGAGCCATATTGAACACAGTCTGAGCCATGCCAGGCATAATGTGAGGTTGAGGCATTGCCATGATTGGACTCTGAGTATGCAAGCGAGGGGGTGGTTGAACAGTTGGAGGTACAACATTCTGCAATGGAGCACCTCGCTAGAAGTGAAAAAGGATGGAGGAAAAAAGGAAATTTTCTTATTAAAGCAACATAATTAAAAGCTTGGTCACTTAAAACAAAGAATCTCTTAATTTAATATAAGTAAACTTTTCATGACTCAACAAAACAAGTCCTGTTTAATAATTATAAATTCAATTATCATACTGATGGTTACGAAAGTCTTGCTGCGAAATACCAAAATAAATGCTCAATTTTTGGACAAATTTGTTTAGATTCTCCTTCCCAGAAAGGCTACAGAATTTCTTACTTAAAAAGAAAACTTCTAATTACATTTTATAAGTACTTACAAGTACAAATCAAAAGCTTAGCACTCATAAACACATAAAAAAATAAGAAATTTCATACTAACGTTTTAATGCAAGACATTTTTAATAACAGATATAATTAAAAACTAATAGCCAAAACAATTATAACCTACAGACAAAATAATTTTTCAGGAAGTTTCAGTACCATAAAAATATTTAGAATACATTTGCCTATATAGATCACCCACCCCAAACAGAAATGGCTTTTTTAAAGGAATTGGAAATAAAGTAACCAAATGTATTAAATTTAACTTACGGGAGTGAATGATTTGGCATTTGGATTAAAGACGAACGCCTTAGCATTTGGATTGAGATTACTGCTTTTGGGGTTGTCTGGACTTGTTCGATTTTCTGGAGTACTGTCTGCCTTCCTGTCTTCTTCTTTCGGTTTCTCTTTATTGTGATGCTTTGGAGGCAAAGGTGCAGCAGAATTTCCAGATGACTGGGAATCCGATTTTGGAGAAGAATCTTTTTCATGGGTATCCTTTGGCTCTTCCGAGAGCTGCAAGACAGGCAATGTTTTTTAAAATTTCAAACAAGTCAGATTAATAATTGCTGGGTGTCATTTCTCCAAACACTTGGCCTTCTCAAAAATAACTTGACAAAAGTGAATTAAGGAATTAATCAGATACATTACTAAACAGTAAACACATAAAACTTTTGCATGTTTAATGATGCTTCAATTTTTGTTTTAACTTAAAATTAAAAAAATATTGTGCCTTAACATAAACCGAGTATGCTGTGCCGAAAGAAATCCTATCTATTGATATCTTTTTCATCACTGTAATCTTTGCACTGGTTGAGAAAAAGGAACGTCGACAACAAAAATAACATATAGGATTATATTTTTTATCCAAGCTTAAATTAAGCAAAACATTTTGTGCTAGTAAAGCAAGAAAACCTACAAATACCTAAAACTTTTGAAAATGCAACCTTTTAAGCAATTCTAATTAAGATACAAGATACTACACAAAAGTAAAATAAAAATTGTTACTAAGAGCACAAGAGGCAGATAGGTAAATTTCTTATTAAATGTTCAAAAAATTAATTATTTTCATTATCCAATATCTATTAAATTTTATTCAAATAAAATCTGCCATTTTAATTTAACTTTTCTGATCTTAATATATGAAATAAGGTACGAGTTTAATTCGTGTAAGCTACTTTTCTTTGTTGTTACTGAACATCTACATCACCCTTTAAAAATAGTCACTTGGAAAAATTAATACTATATGCAATACACTAACACATTATCTAAGAACAATCAAGATGTTAAGAACACCTACTTTCAAAAATTTAAACCTTATTTCAAATACTTAAAAAGGAATTTTAAAATATTCATAGTAACAAATATATTCAAATTTTCTTGTTAAAATATACAAAACACAAAATAAAATGTATACCTTAAACCTAGCATGGAATCTTTTCAAATCTTCAGTTTTATCGTCACGAGCTAAAACAGAGAACTATAACTCAAACAAATTTCAAAAAATATCTATCCACTAAGAGAAATTAAGGATGATATCTATAATATACAACAATCTACTTTTTAAAAATAGTAGCAGAAAATATTTGTTCAAGATTGTTATTATGCTTCAGATTTCAATTATATTTTTAGGATTTTTATACTTAACAATTAATGACAATTAATACAGGTAGCTAAAGCAACTTTTAGATGGAAGCCACTATAACATAGATTCACAATTACGCTGTACAAATTGTATTAAATTAGAATGAATAATGACAATAAATAACTACAACAAAGAAGGATGATTCATCTATTAAATGGGCATCTTTCATTAATCTGCACAAGAATGTTAATATCACAATTTGTTAGTTTGCTTTGCATTTTTAAAAAATATATCTTTCTTTATGGAAATGATTTTTGCCCTGCCATATTTGCTTTAACAAATATCCATTTTAAATTCAAGTATAAAATAATAAGATAAATGATTTCAGAATTACTTTAAGTATACTATTATA
>BGPR01043737.1:0-12846 GCA_013235015.1 Araneus ventricosus | reverse complement strand
ACTAAAAATCGTTTAAAATTCATTACGTTTAAACATAATTTAGAAAATTATTTTTCAGTTGCAGACGCTTGATATTTCTATGTCTTTCCATTTTACAGTATCTACTTTCTTCATTTTTAAAAATATGCTTTGAGTTTTTTGTTTTTTATTTCCATGATGTTTCATTGATTTTCCTGATCTCAATACGCATTTGATGTAACTTTTCCACGTGTTGTCAAGCATATTGCATAACTAATCAAAATTTACATGCTATTCGTTGCCAAGAACAGGTGCATACCTATCAATTTTTAAAATGTATTGACATCAAAATGGTTTTTCGCATTGCGTAATGGTATCAGCCGATTAAAAGTTCTAACTATTTGACAAGTACATGCACTGCAAAACTGGTTCTTGTCAAAGTTCCAAAATAATATGTTCAAGCACAGTAAACAACAAGAATAATTACGCTCATAGAATTTATCTTAAAATAAAAGATCAGTTCCGACATTCTACATCCAAATTATTTAAAATAACAGAACGCCAATTAGGGAATAATAGTTCTATAACATTTATTAATGTTCTTTAAATGAAAAAACCTCATGCTCATTTATAAAAATAAATGCAAGAAAATTTTCAAAGTGATTTATTCCAAAATTTAATAAAAATATTGACAATATATATATACAAAATATTATATAAAATAATACTACTTTTTATATACATAATATTTCAACTCATAAATTTCTAGTTTTTTTATTCTAAAAACATTGATATAAAAAAATTATACAAAATTGTGATATAAAAAACAGCACTAAGCTTAACTTTAGATTAGATTGGCAAGTGAATAAACTGATAATTAACAACTTGGCTCCAAAAAATTCTGCGTACAAAAATTAAAATTTTTTTTTGAATAAAAACTATAAATAACTTTAATTTTTTTGCATGCAAAAATCTATTTTTTTTATCACAAATAATGCTTACGGCTTATATAGATAGAAATTTGGTATTAAGAATGTATACTTCATCATTATTTTAAAGATCCATTAATCAATGCGAATATAAAGTTAGATCATATTTACTTATCGGCTTAAAGCTATAACATTCGGGGTGAATATAGCGACTTTCAGCGATTGTGTGTTGCTCTCTATGCTGCCAGTGTTTCTATTCTATAATGATTAAATATGTAAGCCACAACTAAATTTAACATTCGTTCACCTCGGCATACATAAAAACTTTCAGAAAATCAACATTTGAGCTTAAGATCTCTGAGACGTTATTTCGAGAAACTGTCACTTCTACGATTTAAGAAACTTTCTATACGTCGAATATCGACATATCGGTATAGTAAGTAAAATTTTCTCATTTGTTGATATTTTGTTGTTTTAGATGCTGCTAAATTTCCTGCCTTATGACAATAAAACGTGTAAACCACAGTCATAACGTAAGAACTTTGATAAAATCAAGATTCTAATTTTCTATTTTCAAGTGTTATTCTGGGAACTGTAGTCGCTACAATAGTCCTCCTCCTACAATTTCAGAAACTTACTCAATTGTTGCATAATATCCTGACCGTTTAGCCCAATTCGAAACATATCCCCCTTAATTAAATTGCCATAAAACTTACAAGTCATTCCTCTTCATAATAAAGAGAATTTGGGGCAAATATTATCCTATCAAGCAATATTATCAGCAATTGTTACGTTTATTTCATGATTACAATGCTGTTTGCTTAGGTTTGAGTGCAAATTTTCCTCTGCAAGTATAAAGTTCACGTCCAGGTAATAAATCGACTTCAAGTGCTTCTACTATACAGTTTCGGGGTTGAAAAGTTTGAAATAAATTTAAGCAGATTTACACGTATACCTATTGAATTTATTCAGCATCCACTTATACGCAATTTAACAAAAAGTAATAAGAGAAAAGTTTTAAAAGTGCCAGAAATAAATACAATCGTCGAAAGTCAAGAAAACGGAAATAAAATTGGATTCTATATCAGAACAAACAAATGGACTTCTGTATTTCAGCGCAACAGCAGAAAATTACTTTTTACTATTCCATTTAATGCTCCTCCCATGCTTTATAGAACTCTAAATGCTTTAGCTTTCCTATTAAAGTTTGAGTTTTCTTTTTAATGTTTCCAAAGCAAGCAATTTTAAATCTGGAATGTGAAACTCCCAACGGCTGAGAGCGCATGTGGAGGATGAGTCAAGAGACTTTTCTAAAGTTAGGTTAGGTTGACAAATGGAAGAATCATTTTTACACAAAAAAATATGGCGCAAGCGCAGCAGCGACATGAGAATAAGACAGCAATTCTGGCTGATAGTTCGACTTGGGTTTCTTAATCATATTTTCTCATAATGATGCGGTAAGCGTACACAGCTGGAACTTGTCGGAATTTAAAAACCCACGAGCAAAAACGCGACATGGGGTACAACGTTTCAGCCTCAGCTCTTAGAGTTGTATTGTGGTAGATTATTTCCTCATCCATACCTACTGCAAACACGATTCGACGTGAGAATTTACCAAATGTTCTTGGAGGACTTCTTCCCAGAGTTACATAGGACCGCGGTGGCCTGGTGGTAAAGTGATAAGGTAGGGAGAAATCATACGTAGCGGCCAAACGTCCTCTCGCTGATGTGGTGCGCAAGCTTGGAGAAGGTGGTGCCAAATCAGGTGTCGTCCTCGTCATCTGACCGCGGTTCAAAATTCTGTCCCGAAATAGACCTCGTGTTGCTTCAAAACGGGAAGTCAATGTAACTAAACTGAACTAAACCCAGAGCTACATGCCAGTAGAAATCTACCTTAACGTGGAGACCTATTCTTTCCGTTACAGGATTTTATAAGCCCTCTAGTGAACATGCGTTGCGTTTGAAACCAAATGTTCTGGTTCAAAAATGTATGCCTGATCAACTTTTGACCAAAACCATTGGACTCAGCATAAATGTTTCCTTACATCAATTATTCAGTCTTAACCTAGTTTTAAATTTATAAAAAGTTTCGATATTGTTCGCCAAAGAATTCTCTAGCTATAATTACATACTAGCCACCTTTGGAGACCAGCTTGTTCGGCAGATAATTCCCATTGAATCTCTTATGCATAGTTTGACTTTCATGGTTCCGTTAACAAAGTATTTATTATTTTTTATATTATTTTAGAAGCCTGGCACTTGTTTCATTCATTATGTACATGAACATTCCGAATGGAATCAAACCACAAAACGTTACTATCCGTGATGAAGAAAGTAATGAAAAGCTGCTGTTCAGTTCATTTCAATTCATTCAGAGAACCCTCTGGAAAGGTAAGTGCACCTTTTATGTAATTTAAAATCTTGTATAAGACATACTACGCAAGAAATGTATTAATAGCTGGTTTTTATCATTTTCTCATTTTTTTCTTGAAATTTTGTCAGTTTATTTTTTTCTTTTCTTACCAAATCTACAATGAAATTACCTTTTAAAATAATACTATGAAACTTTCTTCGCCTATCATCTGGCTTTTCCGTGAAAATAAAAGAGAAATTTTATGTTTCGGAGTTGCTTTCCGACGAGGATAATATTTTACCATAATTAACATCGGAATAAAGATTAATCGGATAATTTCATTTAACGATGAATTCGATTGAATTTCTTAAAAAAAGAAAACCATTGTTACGAATAATAATTCAGACTAAATTTGAAAATTCGTTTTCAATCAAAGAAAAATTACACAAAACTCCACTTAGTATTGTTGGGAATCTAATTTTCTGAAATTTAATGATGGATGGATGGAATGGTGTGAATAGACGGTGTTCGTGTGATAGTGTAAGGGCCAAGCAGATCACACTATCACACCATTACACTATTATTAGTGTACATGTCACAAGAAATTTTGCCGCTGGTGAAACACGGCGATCTCTCCACGCGCAAGAGATTATTACTATATTAGACTTCAACGGATGTGGCTGCTTTTTTCAAAACGGGAACGATCAGAGATTGTTTGAAAACACGTTGAATCACGTTAACTGCATTAAATGCTTTGTAAAGGTTCCAAATATAACCTAAATTCTATTTTTAAAGGTATTTTGAAAATTAATGTCTTCTATTTTGTGAAACAAAACGTTATGGTTAAGTAGTAGTAACTTGAACGATCGGACTCACAAATTCTAAATGTGCTTCGGCGTAACAATAGTACGTTCCAAATTTATGGCGAAAGTATGTCGACATTTCTACTAATATTTAATTAATTAGAATTCTGATTAAAACTTCGAAAGGAAACTCTGCACATTTCCACCTTCCAAAGTGCATCTGTACCAAATTTGGTAGCGCTAAGTCCAACAGCTTTCTTGTAGTCTGCCATACACATAGAAAAAGACTCATTGGCGCTCTTTTTATTTTAGGTGAAATATTATATTCCTTAATTTTTTAATCTGATATTTCTTTAAATAAAAGCAATTTGAATGTCTCCTGAAACAAAATTTAAAACTGTATGACACATTTTCAGCATAAAAAGAACACCCAGAAGCAAAAATATTCGTCATTCTTTTAAATTTAAGGAATATCCACGAAATGTTTTCCAAAACTTTTTATCCTGATCACATTGAGCCTCGTAGCAGTTTTGGAAAGGAAGGTGTGAAAAATAAACCTCTCATCTCCACAAAAAATGATCACATAACCGAATGAGAAATGGATAGCAATATGATATTTTTCATTACAGCGCATCCATATTTCTTTTTCTTTTCTGAAGAATGTGAGAGTGAAATACATTCTTAAGACAAAGTCAGGTACAGCAATGAAAAAGGGACGCCAGAAAAAGTAATTGTTTTCATCCCTCTTATTGACAGCATTTCTGGATAAATTGCTTTAAAGGCGAGGACCCCGTAGCATTTTTCCCCCCTTCTACCTGAAGGCAATTTTTATTAGAAATGGAATGTTCTTTCTTACTAGAATGAAAAAAGAATTATGAGAAAGGGAAAGAAAATATGATCTGTAAATGGTAGAATGGAAGAAATAATTTAATAAGTAACTTGAGTAATAAAATTAAGGCACTCAAGTAATGGTTTCATGCATTTAAAAGTCAATAGAAACTTTAGGTTTCTATAATGAGTATCCGGAAAAACTTTGTTGATTGATAATTTAAGAAAATTACGTTAGAAAGAATAAATAAAGATTTGGAAAAATAAAGTTTAAAAATGATGGCAAGAGTAGGAATAGATATAATAGCTTCGTGACGCCTGCAATAGCCATTTTCAGCTTTTAACGATGGTAGTGAGTTCCAAGATTTTCAAATGAATTTTTATCTTGTTCCCTTTAGTATTCTTTGTTTAATTATGCCTCATTTAAATATGAAAAAGAAGTAGAAAATTTAAGTGTTCGATAATTTCAAGCCTCTGCTATCTAATTAGAAGATACATAATGTTTGCAGAATGCGTGTTCGTTAGGTTTAATCGAACAGTCGAACACTGGAGATGTTTATGGATTCAAAGATCAAATAATATCTATAAATGACTTATATTTCATCTAATATTCGATGTACGCATATGCAAATAAGTTCAATAGTTAATTTTAAATTACATATTGTGTTAGTGATATTTTTAACACTTTTTAACGATGATATTCGATTCTAGCTTTAAAATAATTACTCTTTGCATAACTTGATTTCATAATTAGCATTTCTGAATTTTTTTATCTTTAATTTCATGTTTTAATCGGCTCTTCGTTTATTATTGCGTCGCTTGAGGGGATATTCCTTGTAAGTTGTGAGCGACTGATTTATGGCTGAAGCTTTTATTACTAACAGAAAGAAAAATGTAACAGAAAAGAGTAAAAATTAATTTAAATACTGTTTGAATTTTTCATATAAATATTAGTCTTCTGTAAGAAATAACGGCATTAAAACAATGCAAGAAGTCGCATATTATGTTAGAAGTTTTTAGTGACTAAAAATATTTTAGGGCATTAAATAATTTTTTTCCGGATTGTTTGCTTTAGGAGCTTTAAAATATTTGCACGGGTAGTCTTCATTTGCATTTATTAAGAATTTAGTGTTAATTCTAACATCACTTGAGGAAATTTATAATCCTCTTTTATGTGAAATTTAAATGTATTGAAAAAAGAATAAATTCTTTCAACTAGCTGTGGCAAATTATTTAGTTTAAAAGAAAATGTATGATGATTTTATGTTCAAACTACAAAAGTAAGAAATTGTACAACTCATCCTTTGAAGTTATGCATATAGATTTATTTACGGTAAACTAGAAAATGTTTTCAGTGTTAAAACCTTTAATTAAATTTTTTTAATAAGAGAGAAAAAGCATCGAATTGTTCCATTAGAATATACCTTGTAATAAAGGTAATGTTGAGCTGTGGAAGTTAGAGGGAGTATGTCAATGATATAGCTTTTAAAATTTAAAAAATGGTTCCATGAAAGAAACACAATTCTAAAAATGCGTATTCAGTAGCAAGAAATAAGATTCGGTTTAAGCTATTCTGGTGAATATAATTTTATAATTACTATAAAAATAATTAAAGCACTTTAAAGATTACACTAAGTCGATTCAATTTTTATTTAATTTTAATTTATTTTGTTCAATGTAAAAATGTAGTAGAGTTTCCCAGATGCCCTGTCTAGAAAATTGATTAGGGGCAACTGATTACAGGGTTTGCCGTATTGGGTATAAGTCAGACCCGGTTGTCCCATAAAGTACCCACTTACCTCGAATTGATAAGTTAATATACAGGATGGTCATAATTTATTGGACCTATTTCAAAAATTCATAAAAAAAACTAATAATGGTACAACTACAGTTTTTTTATAAATGAGAGTGCATTTTGAAAAGTTATCTTCAGATAGGTAACGCGCCGTTACGGTGGTCTAGGTGGTCTTAAATTATTGGACATCTCCCATTTTTGAGAATTATTATCTGCCAAACTACTAAAGATAGAAGAAAAATAAAAGCACGTGTTTATAGAGAATTTTACACTCTTTAATTTGTTCAATCAATTGTAATTTGAAGACTGAGTAATTTTCGAGATATTCAAGAAAAACTAAAAAAGGAAACCAGAAAACTCGCATCGGCATCTGCTAATCGGTAGCCATTGCTTATGGAAATATCGCTGTAGAAATTTAGAACGCCATAATGGTACGCCACCTATCCGGAAAAAAACTTGATTATTTGTTCTCTCATTTAAAAAAACGCAGTTTTAGCATTATTAGTTTTTTTTAAATTAATTTTTCAAATGGGTCCAATAATTTATGAGCACCCTGTATTTTGTATTCCGCAGTCTTCAAAGCATCGCTGCAGATAAAACAACATTCAAGGACTGTTTAGTAAAGAAAGGACGAAAAAAGAACGTAATGAGTCTTTTAAAAGACTTTAAGAAATAAGAGGCGGCTCAGGACATACGTGAAACGAAATTAAACTAAATACTAAAGATGGAGAAAAGAACACTATGCAAGCAAGAAAAAAATGAGAAAGCTTTCAGATTCGTCGAGAGCTGCAGGTGATTAGAACTTAAAATTCACGATGGAAACGAAATTAAACACTTGACGATGTGCCTTTATTGTTAAGACGCTTCCTAACGTTCCTTAGACCGGTTAACCCGGCTGTGCTAATGGGCTTCCCTGAACTGAGCTACCTTATATCAGAAATTACTATAAGATTGTGAGATTTAACCAGATGTATTTTCTGTATTCCCAGGCCCCAAAAAACTTAAACAGAGAAGAAATAGTAAATCATTGTTATAATAGATAAAAACAATAATGTTTTACTTATTATATACTCTGTTTTATTCTTGTATTAAAAATTAAGGATTATATATGTGTATTCACTTTTTAGTTACTGATTCCATATATCTTTATTAAAATCCAAAGAAAGTTACTGAAGTCATTTTACAGTCGTACCGAAAACTGTGCGTTTGTTTAGATGAGGATCAGAAATATCCTGGGAAAGTTGTCGAAACTGGGAACGATGAAGACACTTGCATTTTCATGTGTCAGACATGCTGGGAGCGGCCAGTAAGAGAAGGCATTTTTTTTGTATGATGCTTCTGAAATAGGTAAGGTTGTGAGATGTCATAAACAAGTGAATAATCATGAGGTGTATAAGATTCCTAATTTACATTTATTAAGAAATCTGTGTTTTTCGGTCAGTAAATTAAATTTTCCAGATAACATTTGTCATGCCACCAATTTCCATCTAACTGTTCCGGCCCCACGGCCGAGGAAGTGAAGGAAAGAGAGAGGAAAACAGTTGCGTGGGAGCAAAGGTGGTAGGCGCCATTGAATGGGTTTCTGCACGGAGTGCGCAGAGGTGGACTCCGAGTGATCACGAATAATCTTAATCTTGAACTTGAATATTCATTGTATATATTGTAAATAGTTCATATTTAATCAAGATAATGCAAGTAAATTAAATGTTGAAAAAGTTGGAATTTTTGAAGTAAAAGATATAGCATCATTCGTGTTTAACTTGCTTAGCATATGTTAGCTCTTTATGATATTGTTGAATCTTCATACATCAACTATTATGTTCCTGTTATAACACATTTTTTTACAGCACTGAACTTAATTAATTTTTTTCAAGCTTTAATAACTTATTTTAAATGTTTTACTGTTGAATTTAGCTCGAAAAATTATCTTAAAGAGTTTTTAAGGGCTTTTAATCAGCTTGATTTGTTAAGAAAGTTAAACTAACAATCGTGTAAAAATACACTTTAAAGCAGTTTCCGAAATTAATATCATATGTTACAAGTTTTCAACAAATACAGTGTTTCCCAAGGTTATTATATGGCCCGCTGTTTCATACATAAATTAGGCTGCGGTGGCCTAGTGGTAAGGTGTCGGCCTGGGTGGCGGAGGCTTCCAGGTTCGAAACCCAATTCCACTGAATAGCTGCCGTGTGTTGGGCCTGTTGCATGCTTAATCATACGTAGGGGGCCAATAGTCCTCCCCCTGGTGTGGTGCGGCAGTTTGGGAAGGGGGCGCCAGCTCAGGTGTCCTACTCGTCATCTCGTGATCTTCAAAATTTCGAGGTCCGTCCCAAAATAATCCCCGTGTTGCTTCAAAATGGAACATTAATATAATTGAACTAAACTTCATACATAAATGCACACGAGCTTTCCTATGTGCCCATACACCGAATAATTGAAGTGGATTACATAAGATTAAATAACTACCTTATTATAAGTCAATTGAGAGTATGTGAAACGCTGTCAGTTTACTCTTGAGGTAAAAGTCAGTGCCCCTCTCACGTTCAACCGCAACAAAAAATTAATATTTTTAGCTTTTAGTTTTTCACCACGATAAGCACTTTAATATTGTTAAATAATAATAACAAAAAATTATAGTATCTGAGAAGCTCTCAGCTTACTCCTGAAGTAGAAATCAGTTTTCCTCTCACGTACAACGGCAATAAAAAATTAACATTTTTAGCTTTTAGTTTTTAACCATAAGATTAGCACTTTAATATTATTAAATAATAAAAGAACATTCCAGATGCCAAAATAATATTTTATATCTATTATTTCAATTGTTTAGCGAGGGGTGCGTATTTACAGTGGCGAGATAGGGAACTAAGTAGCTACGACTATATTTATAAAATATTTTTTTCCCTTAAACAAGTGATTAGTTTAAAGCCAGCTTAAAGTCGACTAAACATTTTGATATATTACAGTAATATAAAAGAGCAAAATTATGGCTAGCAAAAATTATATATATGCCAGCAGACAAATTAGTTTAAATGACTCCTATAAAGTGGAAATTGATTTTTATTTTGATTTTGAGGTAAATGACTTAATTTAATCATTAAAATCATCTAAATTTCATTTTTTCTGAGCTAAACTAACGGAAAAATATTTTGCACGCTACCAATAATTATAAAGATTAGATCAACACATCTTGAATGCAAAAGAATGAAGCATGCAATTCTTAAGGATATTCAAAGGATATATATCCCTCTTCTCAGCACTTTTGTTGCAGCAAAGTCATTAAAAATGACATTTCTCATGAAGAAAAATTGATTAATGAAGGTGCTCCTGCTCTTATTCGTTCCATAAATTTCATTTCTTTTTTATTTTTCACTGGGCGATGTTTAAGAAAACCGATTAATTGACGGACAAGTAATTAACCTGCAACTAGAATGATAAGGAGTTTTCACTAAAATTGTTCCTTTTCTTTCAAAGTTGACCATTGAAAAAAGACGCTACTCCTAAGATTGTCTTTTTTTAAAATGATGCATGGGACAAAAAATAAAGTATTTTTTTTGAAGAATATACTTTGTCTATAAACTATATAAAGTTGCAAGTAAAGTATAATTCTGTATTTCCTATTGTCTAATGAAGCATCTTTTGACGATTTTATTTTGATGTAGAAAAAAATATTTTTTGTTGAAAGTTATATTTTCATATAAAACAAGATACATTGGCACACAAAAGTTATGGAACATTTCGTAAAATGCGAGAAATTTGCAATTAATACGAAAACTAAGTTTCAAAATCAGTTCTGGAGAATCGTGTGACATTCAATAGAGTATCATATACATATTACAGTGAAGATTCGGTCACGAGGGCAATTAGGGGGACCACCAGAAAGGGATGAAGGCGAAAATGGAGTTGCACTCATCCTGTTTCACAGAAAGCTGATAACGAAATGTAATTTTTATCAATGGTTATGGTTTAATGTGCATAATATTGACATGCATTTTCGTAGGCATAGAACAAATATTCGGGAAGATATAAATGTTTCTGTAAAAAAATCCCAAATTTTTCCGCATGTGTTTTGCTTATAACATGCAGAGTTTTCATTCAAATTATTCGAAATTTGCAGAACACTTGACAATATGTTACAGAAGTATTGTATTAAACTAAGTAAATGAGTTGAATATTACAGGAAATATGAGTGTTTGTACTAAATAATTTTTTAATGCGCATGTGCGAGACGCAGCGGATTTTTTCTTTTATAACTTCAAAGTCAGATACATAGAGCAACTTAAAAAAATTCCAGTTGAAGCCCATTAAAATTCAGAAAGCTGTCGGCATTTCAGTGAGGTGAATTTCAATTTCTCTTTAAGAGAAGCTAAATGATGAGGGTTCTTGTAGAAACTGATATTTTTTTTAATTTGAATCTTCGAACAGTAACATTGAATTTTAGTAAAATTGAATATCCTGAATACCATGAAGACTTATAAATTAAATACATCACTTAAATTGCATTTTGTCGAATACGATTCGAAGATTAAAGTTAAAAAAATATAATTTTCGTATTTATTGCAAATTTCTCGCATTTTACAAAATGTTCTTTAACTTTTGTATGCCAGTGTTTAATAATGTAAATGAACTATTTCGAAATACAATTTTATGAAAAATGTCAGTATTTTTCAAAATTTCTCCTGATGCCGAAAGTTGATTGCTTATCAAAGAAAAATAAGTGCCTTCTTGTACATTCGCAAACCTACGCATTAAAATTGCATACAGAGCGTAGTAAATATTTATTTTTAGAAAATATTTCGCATATTTGCATATATTATTAGTGTATCATATTGAATAAAAGCAACAGTGTCTGTTTATTTAAATTTCAACTCTTACATTATTTACCGAACCGAATATTGTACATCAAAAGATCAAACGATATTTTAATCAGAGAAGAATTTCCCGAGTGCAGGCATAGAAGAATATCTGGCATGAATATGTTTTCACTGACGACACTTCTGTTTTTTCCCATCTATCATAAATTCCAGTTGAGTTAAAACTACCGACAATATTTGCAGTTGATACTGTGTCAAAGACTTCATTTACATTTCGACGAAGTCACTCTTTGGTGCTTATTTCCCTTATGTTTGCTCGTTACCATTTCACAAGAGTCTTCTCTGAGTCGGTTCTTCTGTCGTTAAACACGTCGACTTCTGCGTTGCCGTTGGACATGCAAGGTGTGAGAAGGGAGCTCAATGACTGTACCTAATTATCGATTGCTTTCTTAATAAGTTCAAGGAAACTGTGACTTTCATGTCATAAATCTATCAGTTAGGGCCTCTCTAGTGAAATTGCGGGATGAAAGTTTTTACAAACCTTTTAGACAACATATACTAGGTCATTCACTTTTTTATGAAATGTTTCCTACTCCCCGAGCCCTAGTACGTAATAAGTTTTGGAGACATTAAGAAATAACTCTATTTTCGTAAAAGTTTATAAAAAAATCAAATTTTATTTTTTTCAGAATTAATTATTGTTATAAAAGCAGTCTGGTTTGCAATGAACTGGAAGTTAATACATAAAGTAAATCTCCGGTGTTACGCATTTATTCAAT
Organism: Araneus ventricosus; assembly: GCA_013235015.1. Lineage (NCBI taxonomy): Eukaryota > Metazoa > Arthropoda > Arachnida > Araneae > Araneidae > Araneus > Araneus ventricosus. The sequence goes on along the minus strand of BGPR01043737.1, from coordinate 590 downwards.
CAGACACCAACGTCAGAATACACCTTATGAAGTAAATCTCTTTTTGAAAAACATTGTAAAAATTAAATTAATTTTTTTGAAAATGAATTATTGCTATATAAGCAGTCTGGTTTGTAACGGACTAAAAAGTTGGTACTTGAAATAAATTGCCGGTTTTATGCATTTATACAATCAGACACCAACTGAGAAGTACACATTATGAAATAAATCCGTTTTTGGAAACATTGTAAATCATCAAATTCAATTTTTCTAAATTAATCAGTGCTTTATAACCAAACTACTTTGCAACGGACAGGAGTTTGTTCAGTTTTACATAGCAACTTAAGTATACTAAAGTACACTTCATAATAAATCCGACATCCCTAAAATTGATATTGCGCATCTGCAAGTAATGACAAAGATCAGTAATTTTCTTCCTTTATAATTATCTGAATAGCTAGAAGCAGACACTATATCTTGTTGTATCCTTTCTTAGCACTCGAGTGTAAAAAATGGTAAAGAAAGCGAATTTTCTTATTATGCTCCTCTGGATGTTCTATATCAAGAAATTTTCTTATTATGCTCTGGATGTTCTATATCGAGAAATTTTC
>BGPR01043736.1:0-11381 GCA_013235015.1 Araneus ventricosus | reverse complement strand
CAGTCATGTGTCTCACATGCCACTAGACTATGCCAGTCATGTGTCTCTCATGCTACATACCTCTCATACACTATTAGCCTAGTGGGTTAAGTCTATGTCAGTCATGTGTCTCCCATGCCACTTCGAGGGCTGTCGATTACAGAAGTCAACGAAAACCGAGATATTATTGTGAATAAAAGTAAAAATATTTAACTCAAGGACTGTCGATTACCGAAATAAAAACCGGGGTATTACTGAGAATAAAAGTAAAAATATTTAACCGTCGAGGGCTGTCGATTACCGAAGTCAACGAAAACAGAGGTATTACTGTGAATAAAAGTAAAAATATTTAACGTCGAGGGCTGTCGATTACCGAAGTCAACGAAAACCGAGGTATTACTGTGAATAAAAGTAAAAATATTTAACGACGAGGGCTGTCGATTACCGAAGTCATCGAAAACCGAGGTATTACTGTAATGAGTTTTTAATGAAGCACGCGACATTTGAGCAGCGGGGATGGCTGACCTTTCGGTCCATCCGACGCTATCTGATGGCATACCTTCCTCCGAGCAGTGTGACCTCCGAGCAGCCACAGGTCTCGACGCCTCGAGGTGTGAGATCATTAATCAGGCTCAATCTCTTGTTTAATTACTTCCTGCCCGCTCTAATTAATTCGCAGGTCCATACCGATGCCATCTGTGCCATCAAAAATGCGAGGACCTCTTCTCCTCCAGAAGCACACTCCTCCGGAGAACAACAGATGGTCTCCGAGATGATCCAACAGTTGGAAACGGATACCTTCCTTCTATTTATTCTGCTGCCAGAGAAGGACACCGGGGGTCGGTTGTCAGGAGGGAAGATTAAGCGATTCGAGACGTGGACCTGCTTCTTCTGCGGAAGTCTCTGGGGTTGGGCAATTTGCATGGATGCTCGGCCCGAAAGATGAAAGGAAGCCGTGGGATGGATGAAAAATTAGATTTCCTTGAGCAGCCCGATTCGGATGCGAAATGTAATTTGATGCTGAATCGAATAAGCGAATGTCGATTTATTTTGCTCGGCGGGAAGCCTCAGCGGGGATTTAAACAAATGATGAAGCAGCCCGCGAATTGTTATTGGTGGAGATAAATCTTACAGGTGTCGGGGAAGACGTCAATATTAGGAGCGAATGTAGATTTTTCATCATAGGCTACTTGGAAATGGAATGAATTTCTGAATGTCGATTAATTTTTATTCCGTTTCATTCGTTTAAGTCAATCTGGTTTGATTTCGATGTTTTGGATCCCGTCTAGTCCTGGTGATGGATCGGATACTACTTATATGATAGTAAGTGGATCGCAACCCCACATTAGGCAAAATTCAAAACCATTAAAACACGAGGTATTTCCGATTATGTTAAACTGACAATTTTGAATAAGGAATAAATTCCACTACGCATGTGATAAAATTGATATTTGATGATACTGATTTTGCACATTGAGCATATCTTTTTAATTTAAAGTGTCATTGATATATTTTTTCCACCGAAGTTCAGAAAAATTTTTGTTATGCATTTTTTGGTGCAAGGAACACATTCCTGAATTGCATAAATCTACCACGCTGCGTTTTTAGTAAACGTGTTCTTATACAAAGCCAGAAAGACAGGCACACAAAGAAGTCCAAGAATGATTTTGGCACGACTCATTGAGGTCTAAAATTTGAATACATCCCAAACTCTAGATAGAATATTTTGACAATTAGAATATTGGCTTTATATATTTCAGAAAATAAAAATATATTTAAAAAAACAATGAATGAAAGATCGGCCGTGTCTAGTGATCATTTGTTATGTGCTTGATAGAGACAGTGTCTAAATATTTCTTAACCCTTTCTAAGGCAATGGGAAGTAGACTTTGCACCAAATTCGTCAATTTTTAAGGCTATAACAAGTTCTCGCTAAATTTTTTGATGAAACAAATATCTAGGCATTCCAATTTCTTATCTCAAGCCATAAAAAAAGTGTCTTGATTAGTTAATTAATTATTAATTAATAAAATTAATTAACAAAAAGTTAATGTCATCCAATAAGCTAAATGAATTTCTTTTCTTAAATTAATCTCAATCCCAAAGTTATTTTATTATATCACAACTAGAAAAAATCGGCCTTTTAAGGGGCTAACACAGCCGTACAATTGATTCCATTGAATTGATGAAAAAAAAATATATGTTCCATGTTTTTTAAATTTGGTTCTGCGGGTGGCATTGCTTAATCTCGTTTGATATACTGGCATAGATTTAGAAGTTACCGAGGAGTTAGCGATGCTTAATAATTCCAAAAATTATTTCGATAGACAATCTTGATTTTTCTTACTGATCAATGAATTTATTTTATTATTTATCATCAATATTATTTATCATCAAATTTATCATTTATCATCAATTATCAAATTTATTATTTATCATCAATTTATCATTATTTTATTATTATCATCAATTTTATTATTTATCATCAATCAATGAATTTATTTATTATTTATCATTTATCAATCATTTAAAAATGAAATCAAAAACTTAGTTTATACAATTCTATTATTATTATTATTGCTACCGTGATTTATGGTAGTTTCTATTTTCGATTATAAACCAGATACAATTTTCAATCAGAACAGACATCTTGATAGAACGTCATTATTCCATTTTGAATAAAAATCGACAGGAAATTCGCGATAAGCAAACAAAGAATTGTCAATGAAACTAAAGATTCATAATGCAACTTAGTAATCAATAAAGCGCCCTTAGATAGTAACTTGTGTATAAATTAAAGCGCACTGATGGAGTTAATTAACTCAATTTACTTTTTGTCAATACTGTGTGATTGAAATTCTATGCGAATGATTTTATGAACTGTGTGTATATCAGAAAACTAGTTTCCAAAAAGTCAATCAGCGCTGGAATGCAAAACTGAGAAAATAAATAGAAGAACAATAGGATTTCGAGACAGCTCTTAATTAATAAACTCGCGTTCACTTTGTTTCAAGAATTAGTTCACTTCAACTAATAAGAAGAGAGACTCAACTGGTCGAGAGTTTATGTAATTAAAGTATTCGGTAGTGATTATCTGTTTAATACTTTAGCCCGCCTGGGGCTTCTAATAAATCCTTAATTTAAATTTGTATAGAGAAACACACGTGGAAACAGAATAGCTTAAAATAAAAGACCACAGCAATTTGTTAGAATGAGAAAGCTAATATTACTAAACGAATTGCGAAACACGTTGTATCGAATCTTTTTCATGAAAACTAAATTATCCTAAAAATTCAAAATTAGAAAATTCAAACCAACCGGAAATCAAAATTTATAAAATTGAAATAAAAAGTTTATGAAGAGGAGTTGATAATTTTGATCAACCTTTTAATATCATTTCGCGAAGACTATCAATTGTTTTACTTAAGTTTATAACAAAAGGCTTAATGCTACTGGTAGCCATACCAACTTTATTCAAGGCAATTCAGAAAAGGAGAGTCATCTCACAACTAAAAGCAAAAGAGCGAGACGTCTCTCGCAATTCCTTGGATGGAATTCATTATTGTGTTGAGGTGGTGTTTCTCGAAAAAATAGTTAAAGTTCAATTCTTAATCAGATTTATGAGAGTTAAAAATTTTTTCAGGCGTAGATAAAAATGTTTATTAAACACACAAATATGTGATATCTATTTTGTGTTGACAGCTAGAATAGAGCAACACAAAGTTCGGTAAACTGAGCTAGGCATCATATATTATAAAAACTGAAAGTGAACCCTTTGACAAGTGTTTTTATCTTGTACAGGGCAGCTGAAACTCTTTGGATGCATTGTGGTTTTGAAATAAAATGTGTTTCCCATCTCAGTAGGATGTGTAGCTCAGTTTAGTGAAGATTATGAGTTGGTCCGCTTTGATTCCCAACCTCATACGAGAGATAAGCTTTGGGAAGGAGAAGTTCGGTATTTCGATCAACTTTTTACTCTCCTTTCTCTAAGAAATATATCCTTTATTTTATTTTTAACTCCATTTCGGAATGCAGAATGATTTAATCATTTAAAAGAAGGGAACTTTAACACCAGGTATGAAAGGCTCATTAATAGTAATTTAACTACTGTGTCTAGCATGGAAATACCTTGTCCCGGGTATATCTAAATACAAAATCAGGATGATTTATGCATATTTATAAAAATAGACATTTTCAAGGGTGCTCCAATTTTCCTCAGATTGTGTGAGAATATAATTAACTGAAACCTAACCTGATTGACATTCGCATACGAATTGTTGCCATAATGAAACATTTTGCGTTTAGTCGTTCGTTGAAATATAACTGAAATCGTATTTTCGTAAACTCCACTCTAAAAGTAAGAAACCTTGTAGAAACTGGAAATTTCCACTCCAAATCTTCAAAGAGGTGAAAGGACACGACGTCACAGCACGGTACAGGACAACGTGCAGTCAGATTTCAGATGCCATGCGCAGTTACCTTTGCGTGAATTGCCTCCATTGCCGCCGAAACTTTTCTTTTAACTGAATACTGTAATGGAACCGTTGAGATCTAAAGTGTCAGCCTCTGAGCGGGAGGGTTTCAGGTTCGAAACCCGATTCCACTGAAGATCCGTCTTGTATTGGGCCTGTTGTACGTTAAGGGGTCAAACGTCCTCCGGCTGGTGTGGTGCAACACACCCCACCCCGACCCAGCCTAACCTACTGGGTTTAAGGCATTGAAGAGCCGGAGGGGAAGAGAATCGGCCAGCAGGAGGACTTAAGCCCCACTCGCATTTATTATAAACTTTTCTTCATATTTACACTCTACACCTCGCAACATGGGTGGAAATTAAATACATATGAACATATATAGGTTTCTTATTACAAGGGCTCACCTGGCCAAGGGGACAATACCAACAACAGCATATGAAGTGAAAATTATATACTAATAAAAATTAGCCATGGCCGGGGTGAAACAAACACCACAATGCATTCTCAATTTTAATTATTAATGGCATTCCACGTACAATATGCGAGATGTAGCACAAATGCAAATAAAAATTCCAACCCAAAACCATACTCAAAACAGACACAGACAAATTATATCGAACCAAAAATAGAACAACACACACAAACTCTCTACACGAAATGCATTGGTATATATTTTTTCATTGATTATTTAAAAATATAAAAAATATAAATAACCAGTCCATTCCTCACCCACACAACCAACAAGTCAAAAGTCTAAAATATTAGAATACTTTACCACCAAGAATGCACCGGCCACATTGATTAAAGCCAAGATATAAAAGCCAACACGATTAACTACTCCCAGTGCAGATAAACCGCCAATTTAATGATATTCAGTCCGTCATGTGCAATGCAGAGCAACCAGGTCCACATCTCTATCATGACAAGGCGACCCCTAGCTGGTGTGGTGCGTAAGTTTGGAGAGGGGAGTATCAGCTCGGTGTCGTCCTCGTCATCTGATCGCGGTTCAAAATTACGAGGTGCTTCACAACATAACCCTCGTGTTACTTCAGAACGGGACGTTCATTTAAGGTATCCGACTGTGTTCGGGGTAATTTTTTTTGAAAAATAACTTATATATATATATTTTTAATGTTATTTTTCAACTGCATATGTTTTAAAACTATGAAAATATTGACTATGAAAATATTGTAAAATTATGCTTTCAAAATAATATTTAAAAAAAACCTGAGAAATTTGAAGAAAAATGACTAAAATATTTGCTTTAACTAACATAGAGAAAATCATATTCTAAATATACATAAATCCTTGTAGGAGTACATTTTTATGACAGTTATCTGTGTTATGCTCTAAAATATTTCTTGTACTTCAAAACAGTTTTGAGATATAGCTGAACATAGTTACTAACTGGTAATTTTTCATAAGAAATGCTTTTCGTTTATATTTAAGCACTTAAAAATAATACTTGATTTTAAAATTGACCTTAGTTTTTAGAGGAAAGCATCAAGCATATTACAGAAAACAATCTCAGAAAATTTCATATCAATGCTTGAATAACTTTTTGAGAAATCATTGTTACGATCGACAGTTTTCCTCAAAAATATCATTTCTCAGAAAACACATTTAAAGTTTTCGTGCAACATAAAATAATGCTCACAGTTCGGTAATGAAACAGCTGTAACTCCATTTGTAATTCACGTAGAGAAAAAAGGGAGGCAGTTTTAAAAAGCTGGTTAAACAGGCTACAAAATTAAGTCATAATTTTTTTTTTTGCTAATTTCATCAAAATCGACGATTTTAAACCAGTCGGATACCTTAACTAAACTAAACTAAACTGTATTGATACCGTAATCAAGATATTTGAAAAGGGGATCGAATTTTCATACGCACAGAGCTTCCTTTCCAACGGAAGCCTTTCGAAGCCTTCCAGCCAGCGTGCCACCAATTTGACGTGCTAATTGTACGACTAACCACACCAACTTCGTGATTTGTCCGTTCCGGAAGCAACAGCTTACGGACGTGCGGGCCTCCATCCCACCTACGTGGCTGCCCCCGCTTCAGACCACCTGTAAATTCATTCATAGACGAGTATTCTTCGAGTGTGCAACAGGTGGTGAACGCTCGATCAGGTGAATGAAATGTATGAGTAAGGGGTTTTTACTGTTCTCCCGCGTGTTGTACTGCCTGGACGTTTGTTGAAGTTTGCAGTGCTTGGTTAGCTCACTTGACGCAAACGCATTTTGTGATACGACCGGGGAAGAGCCACTTACTTTCAGCTGTGGCAACTCATCCGACAGTATACATAAAGATGTCACCTTCCTGCAAAAGCACACGGTTGAAAGTTGATGACAGTTACCAGGAGCACGTTTTCCCATTTAAACAATTTTGAGTGTTACATTACATTCATAATTTTAAAAATTCCAATATACAGGGTGATTATAATTAAAGTTAAAGTTTCAAAACGCTATAAAAAAAGAACCACTGATCAGAATGACGTCAAATTTGAACGGAATATTATTGAAGACGGGGGAAAACGTATGGCATAAGAAAAAAAATAGTTCCAAATTTTAGCAACAGATGGCGCTGTAAGCGTCAGAATATGTAAATTAAAATACCTGTCATTTCCCTACAGCCTGGCCGTCCCGATCACCTGATCTTAATCCGTGTGACTTCTGGCTGTGGGGCTATCTGAAAGATGTTGTGTTCAGTACTCCGATTGCACACTTAGCTGAATTGAAGGCACGCATTGCGCAACACATTCTGAACGTGACCCCGGAGACACTGCTATCAGTTGTGGAACATGCTGTTTCTCGATTTCAACTTGTTGCAGAAAACGGTGGACAGCGTATTGAACATGTTTTGCACCAGTCTCGCGAAATTTAAAAACCAATTTGATGGATGCTTTTTATGCGGTTTTTGGCCTCAGGACAATTAAAATCCGATTTTTCCCATCCGTTTTGATATGACCTTGTCATGGTGTGTGGGTTTAAGTAACTAACAGTATCACACATGTACAGTCATGCACATTGAACAGTATAGTCGGTTCAACGTGTAACTTAAACCTTAGCCGTTATTTTACGATTCATTTGTCATTTGTAGTCGAACCCTTTTAAATTAGGATGCGTACAGCGTCATCTGTTGCTAAAATTTGGAATTATTTTTTTTCTTATGCCATACGCTTTCCCCCTTCTTCAATAATATTCCTTTCAAATTTGGCGTCATTCTGATCTGTGGTTCTTTTTTTTATACCGTTTTGAAACTTTAATTATAATCACCCTGTATGTCAAAATACTTCATAGCATACCACATAGAAAACAGATTACAAAATTTCATCACATCACAATTACAATAAAACAAGCAAAAGAATACAAGTTTTCCAGTTATCAATTACCATTAGCATATACCATATAAAATTAAAATAATTTCCTCACACAACATTACCTAAACAACATTCAATAATACATCAATGAATAGGGTTCAATTTTCAAAATAGAATTTAACAATTACGCAATATAAAAAACAGGACGATTATAAATAAATTAACACGTTAAGACAAAACTCTAACAAATTTAGCTATTTCAAGAAGTCCATATCTTGCCAAGCCATTCGCAGTTAAATGCATTAAGCCTAATGTCCGAAAGTCAGTTGGAAAATACTTTCCCTGATAACTTTGTAAAGATTACAACCTAAAAAATAGTGGCTTACTGTTCCGTTATCCAAACCACGTCTACAATTGTCATTTTTTTAACAGTATGGAATGATGGATCATTCAAGCCTAAGTAAATCAGAATAGGATTCTTTTACATTTAAAAGTTATTGACACATTGATATTCTAAGGAGTGAATGTATATTTAAAACTAAGAACGTTTAATCTCATGGAGATATTTCTATTGCTATAGTACACTTATTTCGACATTAACAGGAGAGCTCGCGTCCTTAACAGTCTATAGTGTCAACTGACTTGGCATTCCCTAGACACTTTGAGCTTGTCGCCAACTGTAGTTAAATCCGTCACGTGTTTTTAAATATAGCAAGTGAAAAACGTTTCTTTTATAAAGTCAGATTGAATCTGAATTTCAGAAAAGTGTATTCCATCTCTGATTCTGTATGCACCTTTCGCTTTCTATTTAAGCTATTTTTCCGCTTTTAATACCACTTCATGCTAAATCGATACTCTGAGCAGTTGTCAATCTTCCCCCTCCACATACACATCTCCAAAAGTTAGAGATAGGATCGTAAAGTTATTCATTTTGCCACTAGGGGGCTGCCAATGGTCTCATTATGTATCGCATTTCCCTTTTCTGTGTGTAGACACCATTTTTAGAAGTGCAGCTACATCATTGCCATTCACAAATTAAATGGCAGCATAACTTAAACTCTTTCCATCCTTTATAAATTCAATTACTTGTCAATTGTAATCTACAGTCGGACCTCTAATTAACGAACCTCTATTTTGCGGACTTTTTCTTGGAACCAAGAACATTTTGCGAATTTCTTCGTAAAATAACCTCCAAATAGGGAAGTGCATTCTCTATTTAACGAACTTTTTCTTGTGATCCAATTTTTTTCTCCCTATTCCTCAAAATATTTCTAAACATTTCAAACTTATTCTTTCTTTTAACACATTTTATGGTGATCGATGGCCTTGAAGCTGGAAAATGTCAAAGAGAAAGTGCTTGAGCAACAAAGAAAAAAATTTAATTCTCCAAGAGGTGGATAAAGGCGTGAAAAAAAGGACATTGCTTTAAAATTTGGTATTCCTCCAAACAGCTTATCAACCATAATAAAAAAATCGTGATAAGATACGAAATTATGATTCATCGAATTCCTGTTCAAAACGTGTAAAAGTATGTGTCTATGAAGATGTGGATGAGGCAGTTTTGAAGTGGACAGTGTGAAAAATAAAAACAATACAGCGATGAATTGCGATGAAGACGAAGATGATGAAGATGGAAATGATCATGATGCAGAAATCAACAAACCTTCGTATGATGAAATGCTAAAATTCATTAATTTTAATATAAATTTATTTTTTGAATCGAAAATACAGTGTATTCCCGGACAATGTTTTGTTTTATTCTTGTTTTCCTTGCAGATTTCTTTTTGATGGGTAAAATATAAATATATATATATATTAATTTACAAAATAAAGGTGTGATTAATTACTTTTTTAATAATATTTAGTGTTTATGAATTTAAAATCTGTTTTGTGTAGTTTAAAGTATTTCAAAAGGTGAATCTCTATTTAACGAATTTTCCATATAACGAACTTTTTTCGGGATTTAACGACTTCGTTAAATAGAGGTCCGACTGTATATATATAAAAGAGAAAGGGGCTCACTGTCTGATCTCCGAATCTCCCAAATCACACCGATTAGGAACTAAAAATTTGACAGGTGGTTGTTCCTTGGGCAGTAGGTGCTCACTGAGAAAGGAGTTTTCGAAATTTTAATTAGAACATTAATTAATTAAAAATTACCTTAAATTCTTACGTTTTTCTCCAATAACCTAGGAGCATATTATTGCACAAAATCCATTTTAACATCTACATCTCAAGTTTTTAAAAAATATCTTTTCAATGATATCAATTTCATTTCTATGCGATATTCTGTTCAATTTGAATTAATTTTTGAAAATGTTTTCAAACCCAATCTCTAACAATTCTTTTATTGTTCTTCAGAGCACGAATTTCTTCTTTTTTCTCTGTACTTTTAAGAATACTTTCTAATTCTTTTGAATTTAATTTACATACTGATTAACTGAAATAATTTCAGTTTTTTTTTGCAAATTCTTGTTCTCAAAACCCTCTCAGCCCGGACATTAAAGTTGGATATTCTAACTTAATCTACTAAGTTAACTAAATCTACATTTATGGATGATGTGATTAATGGATTATAGATCCCTTGCAGAATATAGTTAATTATAATATTTTATATAGAAGTAATATTTTTTACATTAAAACTATTAGAAGAGAAAGTATTTTTATCCTGAGCAATAAGGTACCAATAGTGTATTACTACGCGGACGAAGTCGCGGGTATCAACTAGTACATAAATAAAATACTCCCAAAAATTAGTTTTGCTTTATGTATCAGTCTTAGAGAATGATGGACACCAAAAAATGATAAAACTTCAGGGGCGTTTCTTTTTTTTTTTGTTTGATTTTTTCACCTCTATCATAATAAATGAAACTACTAAAATCTTGTTTAAAAAAACGTTTTGTGAATCCGGAACTGTTTCGAGGACGAGCATAATAGCTTTCATTTTTTTTAAATGAATGACCTTAACAAGAAGAAACCATTGAAGAGATCGCACACGTTTATAACATATTCATCCATTCATTTTTTAAAAATTTTGAAAGCCTCAACTGCATTCAAAACATTACTTTTGAAAGACTAACAATGCATTTTCTTAAAATTTATTATTCTGGTTTCCATATTTCTCACGCATCTATTGTTAGGCGAGATGATCAAGTGCAACATAAAATCGAGTCTGTATTTGAACTTTTTTGTATCAACTTCTTTGTTCTATCGGATTTTATTTGCTCACGCGTGACACCAATGAACGTGAGGATCACACCTTTGCGTTCATCCATCGGAGTAATTTACAGAAAGATAAGAAACGTAACAAAATTTCTTCGGACTTTTTTTCCTCTACGGGGATCTTCTTCTTTCTTTTCTTTTCAAGAAATCTCTATGAAAAGAAAAATTGTAGATTAATGTATCGCTGGGGAAAAAAAGCGTCACGATTTCAGGTAGTTCTTTTGTTATTAAACCATCCCCACTTTTCAGCCTCGAAGTTATTACAGTAATTTTGGGAATTATAAATGTTGCTGCGGAGACAGTTTTGTGCTTCTGGGGCCCTCCGCGAGTTCACTAACACCGTTTTCAGCAGTTTCATTACTGATTAAAGCAGAATAAAAGAAAAAGAT
>BGPR01043735.1:0-12847 GCA_013235015.1 Araneus ventricosus | reverse complement strand
GAAAATTTCTCGATATAGAACATCCAGAGCATAATAAGAAAATTTCTTGATATAGAACATCCAGAGGAGCATAATAAGAAAATTCGCTTTCTTTACCATTTTTTACACTCGAGTGCTAAGAAAGGATACAACAAGATATAGTGTCTGCTTCTAGCTATTCAGATAATTATAAAGGAAGAAAATTACTGATCTTTGTCATTACTTGCAGATGCGCAATATCAATTTTAGGGATGTCGGATTTATTATGAAGTGTACTTTAGTATACTTAAGTTGCTATGTAAAACTGAACAAACTCCTGTCCGTTGCAAAGTAGTTTGGTTATAAAGCACTGATTAATTTAGAAAAATTGAATTTGATGATTTACAATGTTTCCAAAAACGGATTTATTTCATAATGTGTACTTCTCAGTTGGTGTCTGATTGTATAAATGCATAAAACCGGCAATTTATTTCAAGTACCAACTTTTTAGTCCGTTACAAACCAGACTGCTTATATAGCAATAATTCATTTTCAAAAAAATTAATTTAATTTTTACAATGTTTTTCAAAAAGAGATTTACTTCATAAGGTGTATTCTGACGTTGGTGTCTGATTGAATAAATGCGTAACACCGGAGATTTACTTTATGTATTAACTTCCAGTTCATTGCAAACCAGACTGCTTTTATAACAATAATTAATTCTGAAAAAAATAAAATTTGATTTTTTTATAAACTTTTACGAAAATAGAGTTATTTCTTAATGTCTCCAAAACTTATTACGTACTAGGGCTCGGGGAGTAGGAAACATTTCATAAAAAAGTGAATGACCTAGTATATGTTGTCTAAAAGGTTTGTAAAAACTTTCATCCCGCAATTTCACTAGAGAGGCCCTAACTGATAGATTTATGACATGAAAGTCACAGTTTCCTTGAACTTATTAAGAAAGCAATCGATAATTAGGTACAGTCATTGAGCTCCCTTCTCACACCTTGCATGTCCAACGGCAACGCAGAAGTCGACGTGTTTAACGACAGAAGAACCGACTCAGAGAAGACTCTTGTGAAATGGTAACGAGCAAACATAAGGGAAATAAGCACCAAAGAGTGACTTCGTCGAAATGTAAATGAAGTCTTTGACACAGTATCAACTGCAAATATTGTCGGTAGTTTTAACTCAACTGGAATTTATGATAGATGGGAAAAAACAGAAGTGTCGTCAGTGAAAACATATTCATGCCAGATATTCTTCTATGCCTGCACTCGGGAAATTCTTCTCTGATTAAAATATCGTTTGATCTTTTGATGTACAATATTCGGTTCGGTAAATAATGTAAGAGTTGAAATTTAAATAAACAGACACTGTTGCTTTTATTCAATATGATACACTAATAATATATGCAAATATGCGAAATATTTTCTAAAAATAAATATTTACTACGCTCTGTATGCAATTTTAATGCGTAGGTTTGCGAATGTACAAGAAGGCACTTATTTTTCTTTGATAAGCAATCAACTTTCGGCATCAGGAGAAATTTTGAAAAATACTGACATTTTTCATAAAATTGTATTTCGAAATAGTTCATTTACATTATTAAACACTGGCATACAAAAGTTAAAGAACATTTTGTAAAATGCGAGAAATTTGCAATAAATACGAAAATTATATTTTTTTAACTTTAATCTTCGAATCGTATTCGACAAAATGCAATTTAAGTGATGTATTTAATTTATAAGTCTTCATGGTATTCAGGATATTCAATTTTACTAAAATTCAATGTTACTGTTCGAAGATTCAAATTAAAAAAAATATCAGTTTCTACAAGAACCCTCATCATTTAGCTTCTCTTAAAGAGAAATTGAAATTCACCTCACTGAAATGCCGACAGCTTTCTGAATTTTAATGGGCTTCAACTGGAATTTTTTTAAGTTGCTCTATGTATCTGACTTTGAAGTTATAAAAGAAAAAATCCGCTGCGTCTCGCACATGCGCATTAAAAAATTATTTAGTACAAACACTCATATTTCCTGTAATATTCAACTCATTTACTTAGTTTAATACAATACTTCTGTAACATATTGTCAAGTGTTCTGCAAATTTCGAATAATTTGAATGAAAACTCTGCATGTTATAAGCAAAACACATGCGGAAAAATTTGGGATTTTTTTACAGAAACATTTATATCTTCCCGAATATTTGTTCTATGCCTACGAAAATGCATGTCAATATTATGCACATTAAACCATAACCATTGATAAAAATTACATTTCGTTATCAGCTTTCTGTGAAACAGGATGAGTGCAACTCCATTTTCGCCTTCATCCCTTTCTGGTGGTCCCCCTAATTGCCCTCGTGACCGAATCTTCACTGTAATATGTATATGATACTCTATTGAATGTCACACGATTCTCCAGAACTGATTTTGAAACTTAGTTTTCGTATTAATTGCAAATTTCTCGCATTTTACGAAATGTTCCATAACTTTTGTGTGCCAATGTATCTTGTTTTATATGAAAATATAACTTTCAACAAAAAATATTTTTTTCTACATCAAAATAAAATCGTCAAAAAAATGCTTCATTAGACAATAGGAAATACAGAATTATACTTTACTTGCAACTTTATATAGTTTATAGACAAAGTATATTCTTCAAAAAAAATACTTTATTTTTTGTCCCATGCATCATTTTAAAAAAAGACAATCTTAGGAGTAGCGTCTTTTTTCAATGGTCAACTTTGAAAGAAAAGGAACAATTTTAGTGAAAACTCCTTATCATTCTAGTTGCAGGTTAATTACTTGTCCGTCAATTAATCGGTTTTCTTAAACATCGCCCAGTGAAAAATAAAAAAGAAATGAAATTTATGGAACGAATAAGAGCAGGAGCACCTTCATTAATCAATTTTTCTTCATGAGAAATGTCATTTTTAATGACTTTGCTGCAACAAAAGTGCTGAGAAGAGGGATATATATCCTTTGAATATCCTTAAGAATTGCATGCTTCATTCTTTTGCATTCAAGATGTGTTGATCTAATCTTTATAATTATTGGTAGCGTGCAAAATATTTTTCCGTTAGTTTAGCTCAGAAAAAATGAAATTTAGATGATTTTAATGATTAAATTAAGTCATTTACCTCAAAATCAAAATAAAAATCAATTTCCACTTTATAGGAGTCATTTAAACTAATTTGTCTGCTGGCATATATATAATTTTTGCTAGCCATAATTTTGCTCTTTTATATTACTGTAATATATCAAAATGTTTAGTCGACTTTAAGCTGGCTTTAAACTAATCACTTGTTTAAGGGAAAAAAATATTTTATAAATATAGTCGTAGCTACTTAGTTCCCTATCTCGCCACTGTAAATACGCACCCCTCGCTAAACAATTGAAATAATAGATATAAAATATTATTTTGGCATCTGGAATGTTCTTTTATTATTTAATAATATTAAAGTGCTAATCTTATGGTTAAAAACTAAAAGCTAAAAATGTTAATTTTTTATTGCCGTTGTACGTGAGAGGAAAACTGATTTCTACTTCAGGAGTAAGCTGAGAGCTTCTCAGATACTATAATTTTTTGTTATTATTATTTAACAATATTAAAGTGCTTATCGTGGTGAAAAACTAAAAGCTAAAAATATTAATTTTTTGTTGCGGTTGAACGTGAGAGGGGCACTGACTTTTACCTCAAGAGTAAACTGACAGCGTTTCACATACTCTCAATTGACTTATAATAAGGTAGTTATTTAATCTTATGTAATCCACTTCAATTATTCGGTGTATGGGCACATAGGAAAGCTCGTGTGCATTTATGTATGAAGTTTAGTTCAATTATATTAATGTTCCATTTTGAAGCAACACGGGGATTATTTTGGGACGGACCTCGAAATTTTGAAGATCACGAGATGACGAGTAGGACACCTGAGCTGGCGCCCCCTTCCCAAACTGCCGCACCACACCAGGGGGAGGACTATTGGCCCCCTACGAATGATTAAGCATGCAACAGGCCCAACACACGGCAGCTATTCAGTGGAATTGGGTTTCGAACCTGGAAGCCTCCGCCACCCAGGCCGACACCTTACCACTAGGCCACCGCAGCCTAATTTATGTATGAAACAGCGGGCCATATAATAACCTTGGGAAACACTGTATTTGTTGAAAACTTGTAACATATGATATTAATTTCGGAAACTGCTTTAAAGTGTATTTTTACACGATTGTTAGTTTAACTTTCTTAACAAATCAAGCTGATTAAAAGCCCTTAAAAACTCTTTAAGATAATTTTTCGAGCTAAATTCAACAGTAAAACATTTAAAATAAGTTATTAAAGCTTGAAAAAAATTAATTAAGTTCAGTGCTGTAAAAAAATGTGTTATAACAGGAACATAATAGTTGATGTATGAAGATTCAACAATATCATAAAGAGCTAACATATGCTAAGCAAGTTAAACACGAATGATGCTATATCTTTTACTTCAAAAATTCCAACTTTTTCAACATTTAATTTACTTGCATTATCTTGATTAAATATGAACTATTTACAATATATACAATGAATATTCAAGTTCAAGATTAAGATTATTCGTGATCACTCGGAGTCCACCTCTGCGCACTCCGTGCAGAAACCCATTCAATGGCGCCTACCACCTTTGCTCCCACGCAACTGTTTTCCTCTCTCTTTCCTTCACTTCCTCGGCCGTGGGGCCGGAACAGTTAGATGGAAATTGGTGGCATGACAAATGTTATCTGGAAAATTTAATTTACTGACCGAAAAACACAGATTTCTTAATAAATGTAAATTAGGAATCTTATACACCTCATGATTATTCACTTGTTTATGACATCTCACAACCTTACCTATTTCAGAAGCATCATACAAAAAAAATGCCTTCTCTTACTGGCCGCTCCCAGCATGTCTGACACATGAAAATGCAAGTGTCTTCATCGTTCCCAGTTTCGACAACTTTCCCAGGATATTTCTGATCCTCATCTAAACAAACGCACAGTTTTCGGTACGACTGTAAAATGACTTCAGTAACTTTCTTTGGATTTTAATAAAGATATATGGAATCAGTAACTAAAAAGTGAATACACATATATAATCCTTAATTTTTAATACAAGAATAAAACAGAGTATATAATAAGTAAAACATTATTGTTTTTATCTATTATAACAATGATTTACTATTTCTTCTCTGTTTAAGTTTTTTGGGGCCTGGGAATACAGAAAATACATCTGGTTAAATCTCACAATCTTATAGTAATTTCTGATATAAGGTAGCTCAGTTCAGGGAAGCCCATTAGCACAGCCGGGTTAACCGGTCTAAGGAACGTTAGGAAGCGTCTTAACAATAAAGGCACATCGTCAAGTGTTTAATTTCGTTTCCATCGTGAATTTTAAGTTCTAATCACCTGCAGCTCTCGACGAATCTGAAAGCTTTCTCATTTTTTTCTTGCTTGCATAGTGTTCTTTTCTCCATCTTTAGTATTTAGTTTAATTTCGTTTCACGTATGTCCTGAGCCGCCTCTTATTTCTTAAAGTCTTTTAAAAGACTCATTACGTTCTTTTTTCGTCCTTTCTTTACTAAACAGTCCTTGAATGTTGTTTTATCTGCAGCGATGCTTTGAAGACTGCGGAATACAAAATACAGGGTGCTCATAAATTATTGGACCCATTTGAAAAATTAATTTAAAAAAAACTAATAATGCTAAAACTGCGTTTTTTTAAATGAGAGAACAAATAATCAAGTTTTTTTCCGGATAGGTGGCGTACCATTATGGCGTTCTAAATTTCTACAGCGATATTTCCATAAGCAATGGCTACCGATTAGCAGATGCCGATGCGAGTTTTCTGGTTTCCTTTTTTAGTTTTTCTTGAATATCTCGAAAATTACTCAGTCTTCAAATTACAATTGATTGAACAAATTAAAGAGTGTAAAATTCTCTATAAACACGTGCTTTTATTTTTCTTCTATCTTTAGTAGTTTGGCAGATAATAATTCTCAAAAATGGGAGATGTCCAATAATTTAAGACCACCTAGACCACCGTAACGGCGCGTTACCTATCTGAAGATAACTTTTCAAAATGCACTCTCATTTATAAAAAAACTGTAGTTGTACCATTATTAGTTTTTTTTATGAATTTTTGAAATAGGTCCAATAAATTATGACCATCCTGTATATTAACTTATCAATTCGAGGTAAGTGGGTACTTTATGGGACAACCGGGTCTGACTTATACCCAATACGGCAAACCCTGTAATCAGTTGCCCCTAATCAATTTTCTAGACAGGGCATCTGGGAAACTCTACTACATTTTTACATTGAACAAAATAAATTAAAATTAAATAAAAATTGAATCGACTTAGTGTAATCTTTAAAGTGCTTTAATTATTTTTATAGTAATTATAAAATTATATTCACCAGAATAGCTTAAACCGAATCTTATTTCTTGCTACTGAATACGCATTTTTAGAATTGTGTTTCTTTCATGGAACCATTTTTTAAATTTTAAAAGCTATATCATTGACATACTCCCTCTAACTTCCACAGCTCAACATTACCTTTATTACAAGGTATATTCTAATGGAACAATTCGATGCTTTTTCTCTCTTATTAAAAAAATTTAATTAAAGGTTTTAACACTGAAAACATTTTCTAGTTTACCGTAAATAAATCTATATGCATAACTTCAAAGGATGAGTTGTACAATTTCTTACTTTTGTAGTTTGAACATAAAATCATCATACATTTTCTTTTAAACTAAATAATTTGCCACAGCTAGTTGAAAGAATTTATTCTTTTTTCAATACATTTAAATTTCACATAAAAGAGGATTATAAATTTCCTCAAGTGATGTTAGAATTAACACTAAATTCTTAATAAATGCAAATGAAGACTACCCGTGCAAATATTTTAAAGCTCCTAAAGCAAACAATCCGGAAAAAAATTATTTAATGCCCTAAAATATTTTTAGTCACTAAAAACTTCTAACATAATATGCGACTTCTTGCATTGTTTTAATGCCGTTATTTCTTACAGAAGACTAATATTTATATGAAAAATTCAAACAGTATTTAAATTAATTTTTACTCTTTTCTGTTACATTTTTCTTTCTGTTAGTAATAAAAGCTTCAGCCATAAATCAGTCGCTCACAACTTACAAGGAATATCCCCTCAAGCGACGCAATAATAAACGAAGAGCCGATTAAAACATGAAATTAAAGATAAAAAAATTCAGAAATGCTAATTATGAAATCAAGTTATGCAAAGAGTAATTATTTTAAAGCTAGAATCGAATATCATCGTTAAAAAGTGTTAAAAATATCACTAACACAATATGTAATTTAAAATTAACTATTGAACTTATTTGCATATGCGTACATCGAATATTAGATGAAATATAAGTCATTTATAGATATTATTTGATCTTTGAATCCATAAACATCTCCAGTGTTCGACTGTTCGATTAAACCTAACGAACACGCATTCTGCAAACATTATGTATCTTCTAATTAGATAGCAGAGGCTTGAAATTATCGAACACTTAAATTTTCTACTTCTTTTTCATATTTAAATGAGGCATAATTAAACAAAGAATACTAAAGGGAACAAGATAAAAATTCATTTGAAAATCTTGGAACTCACTACCATCGTTAAAAGCTGAAAATGGCTATTGCAGGCGTCACGAAGCTATTATATCTATTCCTACTCTTGCCATCATTTTTAAACTTTATTTTTCCAAATCTTTATTTATTCTTTCTAACGTAATTTTCTTAAATTATCAATCAACAAAGTTTTTCCGGATACTCATTATAGAAACCTAAAGTTTCTATTGACTTTTAAATGCATGAAACCATTACTTGAGTGCCTTAATTTTATTACTCAAGTTACTTATTAAATTATTTCTTCCATTCTACCATTTACAGATCATATTTTCTTTCCCTTTCTCATAATTCTTTTTTCATTCTAGTAAGAAAGAACATTCCATTTCTAATAAAAATTGCCTTCAGGTAGAAGGGGGGAAAAATGCTACGGGGTCCTCGCCTTTAAAGCAATTTATCCAGAAATGCTGTCAATAAGAGGGATGAAAACAATTACTTTTTCTGGCGTCCCTTTTTCATTGCTGTACCTGACTTTGTCTTAAGAATGTATTTCACTCTCACATTCTTCAGAAAAGAAAAAGAAATATGGATGCGCTGTAATGAAAAATATCATATTGCTATCCATTTCTCATTCGGTTATGTGATCATTTTTTGTGGAGATGAGAGGTTTATTTTTCACACCTTCCTTTCCAAAACTGCTACGAGGCTCAATGTGATCAGGATAAAAAGTTTTGGAAAACATTTCGTGGATATTCCTTAAATTTAAAAGAATGACGAATATTTTTGCTTCTGGGTGTTCTTTTTATGCTGAAAATGTGTCATACAGTTTTAAATTTTGTTTCAGGAGACATTCAAATTGCTTTTATTTAAAGAAATATCAGATTAAAAAATTAAGGAATATAATATTTCACCTAAAATAAAAAGAGCGCCAATGAGTCTTTTTCTATGTGTATGGCAGACTACAAGAAAGCTGTTGGACTTAGCGCTACCAAATTTGGTACAGATGCACTTTGGAAGGTGGAAATGTGCAGAGTTTCCTTTCGAAGTTTTAATCAGAATTCTAATTAATTAAATATTAGTAGAAATGTCGACATACTTTCGCCATAAATTTGGAACGTACTATTGTTACGCCGAAGCACATTTAGAATTTGTGAGTCCGATCGTTCAAGTTACTACTACTTAACCATAACGTTTTGTTTCACAAAATAGAAGACATTAATTTTCAAAATACCTTTAAAAATAGAATTTAGGTTATATTTGGAACCTTTACAAAGCATTTAATGCAGTTAACGTGATTCAACGTGTTTTCAAACAATCTCTGATCGTTCCCGTTTTGAAAAAAGCAGCCACATCCGTTGAAGTCTAATATAGTAATAATCTCTTGCGCGTGGAGAGATCGCCGTGTTTCACCAGCGGCAAAATTTCTTGTGACATGTACACTAATAATAGTGTAATGGTGTGATAGTGTGATCTGCTTGGCCCTTACACTATCACACGAACACCGTCTATTCACACCATTCCATCCATCCATCATTAAATTTCAGAAAATTAGATTCCCAACAATACTAAGTGGAGTTTTGTGTAATTTTTCTTTGATTGAAAACGAATTTTCAAATTTAGTCTGAATTATTATTCGTAACAATGGTTTTCTTTTTTTAAGAAATTCAATCGAATTCATCGTTAAATGAAATTATCCGATTAATCTTTATTCCGATGTTAATTATGGTAAAATATTATCCTCGTCGGAAAGCAACTCCGAAACATAAAATTTCTCTTTTATTTTCACGGAAAAGCCAGATGATAGGCGAAGAAAGTTTCATAGTATTATTTTAAAAGGTAATTTCATTGTAGATTTGGTAAGAAAAGAAAAAAATAAACTGACAAAATTTCAAGAAAAAAATGAGAAAATGATAAAAACCAGCTATTAATACATTTCTTGCGTAGTATGTCTTATACAAGATTTTAAATTACATAAAAGGTGCACTTACCTTTCCAGAGGGTTCTCTGAATGAATTGAAATGAACTGAACAGCAGCTTTTCATTACTTTCTTCATCACGGATAGTAACGTTTTGTGGTTTGATTCCATTCGGAATGTTCATGTACATAATGAATGAAACAAGTGCCAGGCTTCTAAAATAATATAAAAAATAATAAATACTTTGTTAACGGAACCATGAAAGTCAAACTATGCATAAGAGATTCAATGGGAATTATCTGCCGAACAAGCTGGTCTCCAAAGGTGGCTAGTATGTAATTATAGCTAGAGAATTCTTTGGCGAACAATATCGAAACTTTTTATAAATTTAAAACTAGGTTAAGACTGAATAATTGATGTAAGGAAACATTTATGCTGAGTCCAATGGTTTTGGTCAAAAGTTGATCAGGCATACATTTTTGAACCAGAACATTTGGTTTCAAACGCAACGCATGTTCACTAGAGGGCTTATAAAATCCTGTAACGGAAAGAATAGGTCTCCACGTTAAGGTAGATTTCTACTGGCATGTAGCTCTGGGTTTAGTTCAGTTTAGTTACATTGACTTCCCGTTTTGAAGCAACACGAGGTCTATTTCGGGACAGAATTTTGAACCGCGGTCAGATGACGAGGACGACACCTGATTTGGCACCACCTTCTCCAAGCTTGCGCACCACATCAGCGAGAGGACGTTTGGCCGCTACGTATGATTTCTCCCTACCTTATCACTTTACCACCAGGCCACCGCGGTCCTATGTAACTCTGGGAAGAAGTCCTCCAAGAACATTTGGTAAATTCTCACGTCGAATCGTGTTTGCAGTAGGTATGGATGAGGAAATAATCTACCACAATACAACTCTAAGAGCTGAGGCTGAAACGTTGTACCCCATGTCGCGTTTTTGCTCGTGGGTTTTTAAATTCCGACAAGTTCCAGCTGTGTACGCTTACCGCATCATTATGAGAAAATATGATTAAGAAACCCAAGTCGAACTATCAGCCAGAATTGCTGTCTTATTCTCATGTCGCTGCTGCGCTTGCGCCATATTTTTTTGTGTAAAAATGATTCTTCCATTTGTCAACCTAACCTAACTTTAGAAAAGTCTCTTGACTCATCCTCCACATGCGCTCTCAGCCGTTGGGAGTTTCACATTCCAGATTTAAAATTGCTTGCTTTGGAAACATTAAAAAGAAAACTCAAACTTTAATAGGAAAGCTAAAGCATTTAGAGTTCTATAAAGCATGGGAGGAGCATTAAATGGAATAGTAAAAAGTAATTTTCTGCTGTTGCGCTGAAATACAGAAGTCCATTTGTTTGTTCTGATATAGAATCCAATTTTATTTCCGTTTTCTTGACTTTCGACGATTGTATTTATTTCTGGCACTTTTAAAACTTTTCTCTTATTACTTTTTGTTAAATTGCGTATAAGTGGATGCTGAATAAATTCAATAGGTATACGTGTAAATCTGCTTAAATTTATTTCAAACTTTTCAACCCCGAAACTGTATAGTAGAAGCACTTGAAGTCGATTTATTACCTGGACGTGAACTTTATACTTGCAGAGGAAAATTTGCACTCAAACCTAAGCAAACAGCATTGTAATCATGAAATAAACGTAACAATTGCTGATAATATTGCTTGATAGGATAATATTTGCCCCAAATTCTCTTTATTATGAAGAGGAATGACTTGTAAGTTTTATGGCAATTTAATTAAGGGGGATATGTTTCGAATTGGGCTAAACGGTCAGGATATTATGCAACAATTGAGTAAGTTTCTGAAATTGTAGGAGGAGGACTATTGTAGCGACTACAGTTCCCAGAATAACACTTGAAAATAGAAAATTAGAATCTTGATTTTATCAAAGTTCTTACGTTATGACTGTGGTTTACACGTTTTATTGTCATAAGGCAGGAAATTTAGCAGCATCTAAAACAACAAAATATCAACAAATGAGAAAATTTTACTTACTATACCGATATGTCGATATTCGACGTATAGAAAGTTTCTTAAATCGTAGAAGTGACAGTTTCTCGAAATAACGTCTCAGAGATCTTAAGCTCAAATGTTGATTTTCTGAAAGTTTTTATGTATGCCGAGGTGAACGAATGTTAAATTTAGTTGTGGCTTACATATTTAATCATTATAGAATAGAAACACTGGCAGCATAGAGAGCAACACACAATCGCTGAAAGTCGCTATATTCACCCCGAATGTTATAGCTTTAAGCCGATAAGTAAATATGATCTAACTTTATATTCGCATTGATTAATGGATCTTTAAAATAATGATGAAGTATACATTCTTAATACCAAATTTCTATCTATATAAGCCGTAAGCATTATTTGTGATAAAAAAAATAGATTTTTGCATGCAAAAAAATTAAAGTTATTTATAGTTTTTATTCAAAAAAAAATTTTAATTTTTGTACGCAGAATTTTTTGGAGCCAAGTTGTTAATTATCAGTTTATTCACTTGCCAATCTAATCTAAAGTTAAGCTTAGTGCTGTTTTTTATATCACAATTTTGTATAATTTTTTTATATCAATGTTTTTAGAATAAAAAAACTAGAAATTTATGAGTTGAAATATTATGTATATAAAAAGTAGTATTATTTTATATAATATTTTGTATATATATATTGTCAATATTTTTATTAAATTTTGGAATAAATCACTTTGAAAATTTTCTTGCATTTATTTTTATAAATGAGCATGAGGTTTTTTCATTTAAAGAACATTAATAAATGTTATAGAACTATTATTCCCTAATTGGCGTTCTGTTATTTTAAATAATTTGGATGTAGAATGTCGGAACTGATCTTTTATTTTAAGATAAATTCTATGAGCGTAATTATTCTTGTTGTTTACTGTGCTTGAACATATTATTTTGGAACTTTGACAAGAACCAGTTTTGCAGTGCATGTACTTGTCAAATAGTTAGAACTTTTAATCGGCTGATACCATTACGCAATGCGAAAAACCATTTTGATGTCAATACATTTTAAAAATTGATAGGTATGCACCTGTTCTTGGCAACGAATAGCATGTAAATTTTGATTAGTTATGCAATATGCTTGACAACACGTGGAAAAGTTACATCAAATGCGTATTGAGATCAGGAAAATCAATGAAACATCATGGAAATAAAAAACAAAAAACTCAAAGCATATTTTTAAAAATGAAGAAAGTAGATACTGTAAAATGGAAAGACATAGAAATATCAAGCGTCTGCAACTGAAAAATAATTTTCTAAATTATGTTTAAACGTAATGAATTTTAAACGATTTTTAGT